>BQNB010014931.1:56950-74170 GCA_026074375.1 Tanacetum coccineum
TGATGTGTGTGAGAGTGAGGCTATTTATAGCCATCTGCTGAAGCTTCTAGGTCCATAGTTAGTTACACGCTCCTCTCAATCCCTGCCCTTCATTCCTTCAATCATTGGAAGACTAATCTTGGCCGTTAGATCACATCTTAGCTCACACGGATTGCCAGCGTGGCAATCCGTGATTGTGACAGGTTTGTGCTTCTTTTGTGAGTAGCCCGAGTGTAAAAATCCCTTTCTTTTGTGCTTTCTTCACTTTGCCCGTGTGTCACATCAAGTGGGTTTGGACCAATGAGAACATTTTGATGACGTTTTACCCTGCCAACGTGTACTTTCACCCTTGAATTACCCAATCGTGTGGCCAATTTGTATTTGCCCTATGTTTTTACCTTCGTGGTTAAAGGTTGAGGATGATGAACAGTAACAACTGTCATTCCCGCCTTTTTTTTACCCTGTTATATGTTTGAGATATTTGACCAAGGGTTGGGCTCATTGACTTGGGTTAATGAACCAAAAAATGGGCCAAGGGTAAGTGTTTTGGGCTTGGATTCGGGTAAAGGTTTAAATAAAGAAATAAAGCCCGTTTGGTTTAGGGTTTATTTTTCACTTTTGTTAAACTTGAAGGACTAATTTGGTAAATTTTTGAGTCTTTTGTCTTTTTGTAAGTTTGACCAGGTTGACCAAAGGTTGACTGAAGTTGACCATGAGTTGACTTTGTTTGACTATTGATAGAAAACTTCCGGCTCTTTGTGTGCTCTTCCGTTCCCGTGTTCGTGTTTGCCCGATTTTAACCGTTTTCTTGAGATTTTTGCAATATCTGCACCTACACAATCACAAAGACAAAACAAGCAGTATTCAAGCATTTTAAGCACAATTTTGTCTTTTTAGGGCCATTTTTTTGACATAAAACGGATATATGTTTTCACACATATCAATATGCATCGTCCCTTTGCCTTTCTATAAAGTTAGGATACGTTTTTGCATTGTTACAGAGTTAGCAACCAACTTTGTTTAAAGCAGCTCACTTGAAGAAGCAACGACAAGTACTATATTCCTTTTGTGATCTTAGCCTTGAAATGATAGTCTTGTATAAAGAGGTTTTTCCTGTCACACCCTGCCAAGGCGAAAACGCGAGGCGTAAACAAGAATGGATATCATCACAACACATGGTGTCTATATACAGAATACCAAAATGAAAACTAAAGTAAAGAAAAGACACAAAGTGTCATAACAATACCCAAAACCTAATGGTGTCTTTATTAATGAGAAAGAGGCCTCGTCAATAAATGACATGCAAAACATAATCCAAACAATTCATGCAAACGCATTTATTCAAACATAAAGCATAAATAAACTCCAAGCATCCTACGATATCTTCTAGCCACTTCGCTCTATCTTAGCACCATTAAGCTCACCTAAAAATGATGCTTAAAACGTCAACATAAAGTTGAGCAAGAATCATAGGTTTACGACATACAATAATATCCAAAATAAACTTTCAATTAGCTGCTGCAATTACCAAATCAATTCATGACAACAATTAACAACAACGGGATGGAACGTGCCCACGATCCACAATCATATCAACTACATATGTGCGCTACATGGCCTCATATTAGCTCACGCAGTCTTACCACCGTCACACCTCATTTTGCGTATTGGGATCCACAATACCAAACATATCATATCGCAAAACAACGGGACAGAACATGCCCACAATCCAATATACATAACCACAACAAGCTTAAAAACATTTTAACACGACAACAAGCATCATTCTTACCCCAAAATAACATGAGAAAAATGGGCTATGAAACTCATCTTTGCTTAGCTTTCCAAAAGATTCCAACAATAAGCTTCACAAACAATTAGCACAAATCTATACAACAAAATAACTCGTGTTACACGCTACTAAGCCAAAAGCTAAATGCACATGTACCAAATATATGATGGATATCTAAGGTGTTTTATTAACCCCATGGGTTACCCCGACACCATACCCAACTTAAACCACTTCATTAACAAGTTTCACTAGTTAGTCACAATTTGTTCAAAACAACAGAATTTTAACGTGACTTAACGTACTCAAAACCTCTACTTACTGACCTCCATAATTCATACCAATAATCACATATGTTCATTTATGAGTATATTAACTACCTCAGGATTCCCAAGAGCCATTTACATGCACAAGTACTCCTAAGAAAATCAAACTTCAAAATAGTCCTAATTCAGATCTGATTGCACACTAAAAAGTTTGGACTTAAAAATCATACTTAAACTCCAAATCAGAAGCTCTTATTTGGGGGATGTCTAATAGAGACATAGAACTAAACTCCTGTAGAAGGGCTAAGCTAAATTCGAATTTTAAGTGGGGTTTTTATACCTCGTAATCTGACCTAAAACTGACCTGTATTTACTGTTTTGACAACTTTTCTTACAACCAACGTTTGAATGATTTTCCTACCTCAAAAATATATATATATCTGATTATACATTTTGGTGTGTTAAGATTTGTCGTTTTTAATTAGATTGATCTTATATGCGTGTGTATGTACAGAAAATGACGTCGGCAACCCAAGAGGAACCATCAGAGATCGACACGTTCTATCGTCTCCACACCGTTAACGGTGTATTCCAAGATCCTGAGGCTCTCCGGATGTATGTAAGTATTCTTTCAAACCATACTTTAATGAATCATCGATTAATAATGTAGCAACCCGACTAATATATTTACTATCTTGTGTTATTGTCACTACATAGGATAGGATGAGGGAGCTCGAGGCGACGGGTGAGCACACCACTGCAGAAATCAACGCGATGGTCCGAGGCGGAAAGCTTCGCGGCCACATTCCTGGCGTGGGTCCGGTAATGCCAGGATACGTCCGCTCTAGGCTGAGCTATACCGCACCCGTTGACAGAAGCAGGGATGTCGATTTCATGATGAGCTTGATGAGGAGCGACAACAGGTTCGCGGATGCTTTTGCTAGGTATGATTCAGGTGGAGCCAGCGGGAGTGGCGGGAGTCGCGCGCGTGATAGAGAGGATGGTGATGATACGGGGGGTGAGGATGGTGGCGATGACACGAGTTAGTCGTGTTATATGTTCATTAGTATGGTACATTATTTCTTTATGTTTATCTTGTGGACTATTGACTTGTTTCCCTAGTATGCTACATCACGCTTGTTTCCCTAAACTATCATGTGTACATATTCGGCTTTTGGCCGATTTCCCTATATTAGATTTTGGTTTTGGTACAAGTTGTGGTGTATTTTGTATTGCGAGATGCGTTTACTTTGTATTTGTGTTTTGGTACAAGTTGTGGTGAGTGTATACAGGTTTTGGTAGATTTTTTCCGGAAAAAATCTGGAAATGCTGCTGTGCAGGCTGTATATAAAAAAAAATTGCAGACTTTTCCCCAGCGACATGTCGCTGGGGAAGATACTGCCACCGTGGCACCAATTCCTTGACCAAAAAATACGTGGGGCTCACTTTTCGCTGAGGATTGTCGCTGGGGAACGTTTTGCCATCGAGCTTACCCCATCAACTTTTCCCCAGCGACATTTCGTTGGGGATATGTTTCCCCAGTGACATGTCGCTGGCGAAAAGGTTGGAATGTTGCTGGGGAAAGCATCGAATGTTGTAGTGGCTGGTGCAGGCAAGCGATCTAAAAGGCTAAATTTAAAAAAAAAATTTGTCAGGGTCATTTCTAAATTACACGTTTTCCAAATGGTTACTGCGAAAATTTTCGCCCACAAGATAGAACACAACAAAGTCAGACACTCAAATTTTGGCCACAAAAAGCTAACAAGTTGCTATTAGTATTTGACCCTTTAACGACCCTAGTTTTTCGGTTAGCTTAAAAGACAAAAATTGTAATAGTTAGTATGATCATCGCTTGATTTAAGATGTAAATGATAGAGTCCTCATTCATTTATATCGTGTAGTTGATATTGTGATGGCTTATTCAAAGGAGAGACCTATAGATTTCTTTCTTTTTATGGGTTCGCAGAAGGTAAGCTGTTGTTTACTTATAAAATCTGGTAAAGTTATCCGTATTGTGTAAATGTACAGGCACATTGTAACATCTCTTGAAGATGAGATAGTCCATTAAGGGTTGTTGGCTATGATGGTGTCGAGATTTGGTCGAAATTGTCATTTGGGAATAAACGTTGGTACATATAATTGTTATTACGGCGAGTTAAAGAAAGTTCTTATGCCATTTAAACAGTTCAACGTCTTTCTAACATGTGTTGAGTAGGAATGTAAAGATTTCATTTTTATTAAAAAATTATATTTGAACGGTTAGAGCGTACGAGAAATTTAACTAATCATTATCTTACCTCAGTAAAGTGGAGTAAATGTAATCCCAACTCACGCTCATCATCGTTCATCAATATTAACTCTTCAGCCTGTCGCAAACAATTATAATATCGTCTTAATATATGAAATCTGCTCTTTTACCTTCAGATTACACACACATGCAAGCACAAATTGCTATTTCATACTATGTTTTACACTTCAATTTTGAGAACTTCACACTAAAATTAACTGTGAATTTTTTTAAGCATACCGGATCCTAACCCTATCTATATTTTGTCTGTGTCTATGAAATAACAGTGAAACGAAAATAAATTCTTACCATTAACTCCTTGATGTCTTTACTAGAACTCCTGATAATTGAGCAAACTTGATGATGTGTATAATGTAGATATACAGCAGTATTTCCCCTATTTATATACGAACGTGAGCAAATAAGAAACCGCGCCGATGTAAATATTTCAAATCAATATGAGAATACAATAGAGAATTGCATAATATCACTAGTAATGGATAAACATCATAAGATAACCTTTTCATTAAGCATCTGATTAAAACTGAATGTATAATTAGTCAATCTGTTGTTCTTCAAGTTTTCGTACCTGTTAAGAACAGAAGGATAGAATTTGAATAAGCACCAAAAAGTAAGGGTTTTTTTATAGAAAGGCACCAAAAAGTAAGGTATCTTGTGTTATGAAACAAAGGAAATAGCCCGTAAATATTGTTTACAGCAAATACTTATACCGATAGCATAAGTACAATGGTCGTATTATGATAAAGCATGAGGTTCTTACATAACAGCGCCATATCCAAGTGATTTAGCAGCATGCTCAAGCTCCTCAGTAGTCCACTCATCAACCATGCCAGCTAAAACGATGCATACGTAGTCATTTTAAATCGACTATTGGACCGAAACCCATCAAACCGGGTAATCCCAAACCCGCTAGATAACCCACAGACAAAAAGGCGGTTACATGGCAGTTAAATAACTGTCATTTGACAGTTATTCTCAAGGGACACATCGGTTCACCAACCGACACAACTTTTAGATTGTACCCTTTCATTTCATATAAATAGAACAAAAAATTGTAAAGATAAAAGATGATGACAGATTTTGATTCTTAATAGAAAAACAATTATTTGGTATATTTTGATTGCAAAACTTAGATTTGATCCAAAATTTGGCATCAGAGCTCAGGTTAATCAAACCAAGATCATCATATACCATAGAAATCACTGTGTTCCATTCGAATCAAAAACGGCACCAAGGTTTTTCCAAAAAGACGTTTTTGCAGATCATACAAACACAACCCAGAAATAATTCTGTGTTTGTTAAAACATCTTTAACATAAGGCGAATCCAACATCGTCGCCAAGTGAAAAAGATCACCGGCAATGAAGGATTTCAACCCGAAAACACATCGAAACAGAAACGGAAACCAAAACCCCAAAATCAAAGGGATTAGCCATTTTTCTATCACCAATTCGAAAAATAGAAACCACAAATTTGGATAACGCGAAGTCATCACAAAAGGGACATAAATTAATTCATCAAAAGGAACAAACACACCTTTTTGAAGATCCAAATCTGAAACCCTAGATAGAATCATCAATGATTCTGCTTATCCAAAGAAAAACCCCAAAACTCACGGCGGTTTTATCAGATCCCCAATTGTAGCGAAACCCTATTTTCGCACAATCGAATCAAGGGAGCCCGTGGTTAAGAACACAAGAAGGAGAAAGAGCGATCACTATCGCCATCTCAATCGGCGGACGATTCCTCCGAGAAGGAAAAGCCTCAAGGAGACGAACCCCACAGAGGAGACGAACTCCACACACACAAACGAAAAAGGCCGGACACTACAAAATAAGACACAGGTTATTATTAACCCTAAAGGTTTTTCAAAACAAACCCTTCCACTGTCATTTACTTTATATATCATTTTAGATATATATATATATATTATAATATAATCTAATATATATAAGTATATATATATAATAGATAAATATAATATATAGGTTTTAGCTTTTTACAATAAGTTACCCCTTAATTCCTAGATTAGTGTAACTTTTGCCTAAAACCCGAAGATTGAAATATAGTAGCCTAGGAATTTCTGCCTACTATATTTAGAGAATAATTTTTAAGGAGTAATTAACCTTAGGTTATTCGCTATAGAACATAAAATCCCCAAGGATAGTTTTTTTTAAAAAAAACTAGTCCCGCTAAGATTGATAGCCTTTAAGGCACGAAACAAGAGTACTCACCCCAAATTTTCGACGCACTTAGCAATTTTATTTTGGAGATTTTATATTGATATCCTAGAGATATGACAAAAGAAAGTGGAGATACTTCGAAAAAGGAAGTAGGTACTACAAGTACACCCCAATTCCAATGTCCAATGCTAAAACCCTCGAATTACTCACTATGGGCAATTCGAATGCAAATTATTCTAGAAGCAAATGGTTTTATGAAAATGATAGAACCCCAATAGATAAAACCTAAGGCAATAATAGAAAAGACAAAATTGCTATCGCATTCCTTTACCAAGCCTTACCAGAAGATCAATTACTTCAAATCACAAAACATAAAACCGCAAAAGCCATTTGGGATGCCTTAAAAACTAGACACCTAGGAGAAGATAGAGTCCAACAAGCAAGGTTGCAAACACCCAATCTTAATTTTGAGTTGTACAACTATGAAGGAAAGACGAGACCATCGATACCTTCACCACAAAACTAACAACCTTAGTAAACAAAGCAGCTAGTCTAGGGCATACAATGGAAGATGAAACACTAGTACGTAAACTATTAAACGCCGTACCCGATAGGTATCTGCAAATAGTTGCGTCAATAGAACAATACTCAGATATAGATGAAATGACTTTAGAAGAAGCAATTGGTAGACTTAAACTATGAAGAAAGGATTTAGTATAAGAAAGGCAAGCAAGTGGATAATCAAGAAAAATTGATGTTCACAGAGATGACAACACGAAACATATAGGAAGACTATTCTAGGGGACGTGGACAGTGGAAGATAATAAATTCCACACGGAAAAAACCACGAGAATATTTTAGGAAGAAAGAAAGATGGAGAAACCTCTCAAAGAAATTATAATAACAACTCCAAGAAATCAAACTTTGATACTAGCAAATTAACATGCTATAAATGCAAAAGGATATGGCACATTGCGCCTAGATGTCCTCAAAAGACAAAACCAAATGAGCAATCAAACCTCGTTGAAGAAGACCTAGAACCAACCTTACTAATGGCAACATTAGAAGAGGAAGAACAAAATGTCTCCCTACATGAAGAAGATGTAGGATATAAAGAGACAAATAAGGACAGTCTATGGTACTTGGACAATGGAGAATATAATCACAATGACTGGAGTAAGAGATCAGTTCAAGGTAAATAGATGAAAGGTTAGGCAAAGTGAAATTTGGAGATGTGTCCATCTATACGAGATTAAAGGAAAAGGTTCAATCTTACATGAATGGGATGCAGAAAACAAAGATCATACCACATGTATAGTAAATTCCTGACTTTGAAAAGCAACTTATTGAGCCTTGGACAATTCACTAAAATTGGTTGCAAAGTTATAATGGAAGACGACGAATTACGACTTTATGACATGGACAACAAAATCTTCATGAAAGTCATATGACAGAGAAACTAACTATATAAAGCAAATCTAAGAATAGGTACACCTGTTTGCTTACTAGCAAACTTAAAGGAAGATACATGGTTTATGCACGCAGAGATAGGACTCATCAACTTCGTGTCACTAAAATCAATGGCTTCAAAGAATTCAGTCTACGGAACACCCTGCCATTTAAACATACAACATAAATTTTGAGGTTTGTTTGATTGGAAAACATATCAGAGCGCCATTCCCCAAAGATAGCAAAAGCCAGATCCACATCACCGTATTTGGTATAGAGATTTAAGTGGGACCAATCACACCACCAATCACCTTCCGAAAGAAAACAATATTCTTGTTAGTAGATGACTACTCAAGATATATGTGGCATATTTTTCTTAAGTACGAAAGATCAAACATTTGATACTTTCAAGGAATTTAAGAAATCTACTGAAAATGAATTAAGGACAACATTGAAAATGTTGAGAACGGATCGAGGAGGAGAATTCACATCAAAACGAAATCACACAATATTGTAAGAAAACGGACATACACGACAACTTTACGCACACTACACCTCAACAAAATGTGTATTAAAAGAAGGAATAGGAAAAATCATTCCACAACTAGATGTAGATGAAATCAGACTAACATGCCACAAAATTTTAGGCTGAAGCGTGTTAGACACGCAAAATACATCCTAAATATGTTCCACAAAGCCACTAGAAGACATCACGCCAACAAGCAATTAAAACAAAGAATCCAAACTTAGAAAATCTAAGAATTTTCGCTTGCTATAGTATATGCGAAGGGCCATCACCACATCGACTAAGTTAGAGAGAGAAGCATTAAATGGTATACTTAGAAATGAACAAGGATCGAAAGCTTATCGCTATTTGTTCCACAACACAAATGGGTATGTTGTAGTAGAGATGTGAAGTTCAAGGAGAATGAAACATCGGATTAAAGGACTATATAGTGAGCACACCAATGACGAAACCTGAATGGACAGACTATCAATATAAGACCCTGAAGTCACAAAATGAACTCCTGATCAAGAAACTCACACAAATAAAGACGATAATGAGTTTCCCGACAATATGATATGAGATTACGCACACCAACTAAGACTCTCCCTCACATTCTCAAAACACCTCATACACCATCAACATATCATCCAGAAGTAAATTCCCATATCACACCTACACATCAACACAATCATATATCAAAGTGACCATGATTCAACTCAAATCATAGATTCACCATCACACTTTGATCACACGTCATTAAGAGGTTTTAGAACACTAAAAGACATATACGAGAACACCGAGGAATTACTACTAGCTGAAGATGAACCCAAGAACACTGAGGAAGCATCAAGCGAATTCAAAAATGGATCAAAGCAAGGAAGCTGAGTTAGACTCCATCATAGAAACAAGACATGGAGTTAACCACTCTACCCCAGAGGACATAAAGCTATGGCTGCAAATGGGTATTCAAGAACCAAGAAAGATGCTAACTAGGAAATATAATCTAAGCATAACTAGAGTAGTAGCAAAGGCGACATACAACAGCATGGCATAGACTTTTGAAGAGGCTTCACAACCATTTAGTAAGAATGGAGCAATCTGAACGTCTACTCGCCATAGCTGCTACCGAATAAATGGAAACTATCACCTTGACGTAAAAATGCCTATCTACATGAGATTTAAAAGAAAAGTATACGTCACCACAACCCGAAGTTTCATAAAGAGACTAGACCATGAAAGTCTAATCTTATAAAAGCCCTATAAGGACTAAGACAAGCACCTCGTGCATGGATGATAAAATTATGACCAACACCTTGAAGTCCCTCTAGATTTTAGGAAATGTGCACAAATGCGCACTAGAGCAAGCCATCTACACGAAGACATCAAAAGACTCAACACTGCTAATAGGAGTCTATGTAGATGATTTAATCATCACTGGAGCACCGAAGAAGGAAATTGACAAATTCAAAGCTCAAATGAAAGAAAAATTCGAAATGAGTGATCTAGGATTATTAGCCTACTATCTGGGAATAGAAGTCACACAAGCAAATGGTGACATCTCGATCAAGCAATCTGCTTACGCAAGCAAAATCTTAAAAGAAGCTGGAATGTTAGACTGCAACGAGACATTGATACCAATGGATCTAGGAACAAGACTAACGAAGATCAATGAAGGAACAATGGTCAACTCAACCAAATATCGAAGCTTAATTGGATGCTTAAGATATATGCTTCATACAAGACCCGACTTAAGTTATTTCGTAGGATTACTTAGTCGTTTTATGCAAGAACCAAGAGAACAACATATGAAGGCCATAAGACAAGTACTACGCTATGTAAAAGGAACAAAGGATTATGGAATCACCTACAAGCATAACGGAGGAAACAAGATACATGGATTCAGCGACAGTAGCTACGGAGTTAACACTCAAGAAGGAAAAGGAACTACCGGCATAATATTCTACTATGGAGAATCACCAATTAGTTGAAGTACACAAAAACAAGCCACAGTAGCACTATCATCATGCGAATCAGAATTCATCGCAGCAACTGCAGCAACGACACAAGCATTATGGCTGAAGAGACTACTAAGCAAGCTCACACATTTACAAGAAGAAAAGATTACAATACAGGTCGACAACAAGTCTGCTATAGCACTAATGAAGAACCCCGTATTTCATGGAAGAAGCAAACACATTGACACGAAGTATCACTTCATTAGAGAATGCGTTGAAAGAGAAGACATACAAGTCGAATTCGTGAGCGAAGAATACCAGAAAGCGAACATACTTACAAAAGCACTGCCAAAGATCAGATTTTTGACTATGAGACAACTCATCGGACTGAAAGAGCTACCTAGCAGCGTTTGTGATTAGAGGGGAGAATATTAGACCGAAACCCATCAAACCTGGTAATCCCAAACCCGCTAGATAACCCGCAGACAAAAAGGTGGTTACATGGCTGTTAAATAACTGTCATTTGACAGTTATTCTCAAGGGACACATCGGTTCACCAACCGACACAACTTTTAGATTGTACCCTTTCATTTCATGTAAATAGAACAGAAAATTGTAAAGACAAAAGATGATGACAGATTTTGATTCTTAATAGAAAAACAATTATTTGGTATATTTTGATTACAAAACTTAGATTCGATCCAAAATCGACCAATTAACTAAAAGCAAAACAAGTCAACCAAGTTGAAAGCCAAAATGAATATATGTAACATACCTTGACCCGCTAGGAGCACTTTGCATCGAGTTTTGCCTTCGTCAAGCAAATTAACCAAGCTAACCACTTTAGTATTAGAAGTTTAATTGGAATCTCTCAAGATCATCACCTTGAACATGACCAAATCCTACATGACCTAAAGGGCTTTTAGAATGATCATCTACGATCAACCCAACACGTTTAGCAGCTTGGGGGGAAAATTTGTTGGGCTCAATAAGTACTCAATTTGATTTCATGATCATTTCTTGGAAGATGTTATCAGTTATGTTGTATAAGCGTTACTTACAGTGATGCACATTTCAATATAGTCTCGTTGCCCTACATCAGTCACATTCCACATCAAGTGCATGCCTACATATGTAAAAAGTAGAGGTTTTTGAGCTTCACAATTGAAATATGTTTTGATAAAATCAACATCTATAGAAACTAAACTAACCGCAAAGCTGTGAGATACACATGAGGTAATTTTTATCCCTCGATAAGTACCGTCTCATCCCCTTCACTGACAATAGTCAACCTGCTTCCCCTCAATAAATCAAGAGTCTCGCTGATGTAGAGATCATAAGAGCTTTTACCCTAAAAATAAATGGATTAAACTCAAAAACAACAAAAATAGGAGGTATATTACTATTTTATATTACTATTTTATACAGCTTAATCTATCTTATATTTTACATAATGCACCGGTATAATACGATTATAGTTGACAGACATTCAAACAGCAAGACCAACCGCATGTACCTCAATTTGGGGCTAACTATACCAAATAGAGTTAAGTACATAGATCGTCCTTGTGGTTGTCCAGAAATTGCAACTTTCGTCCTAAAAGTCCAAAAATTACACCAGTCGTCCCTGTAGTTGTCCATTTTGAGTTGACCGATCCTTTGACCATAACTCCATCCATTTTTTCGTTATCTTTTTGTTTCGTCAGGGGTATTTTTGTCACTTGATAGCAAATAGTTAATCTTAGGGACCAAATATGCAACATTGAGTATTAAACTTCCACCACCACCCACCACCCTCACCACCACCAACCACCACCCACCACCGTTTTCAAAATTTGGTATCAGATTCGGATCTTGAGCTCTTGGGAAGAACCCATGGTGAGAAGCTTCAAGAGGCGAGTGAGGCGTAATTGGTGGGTCTTTTTAAGGATACTAACTTGTGTGCGATTCATGCCAAACGTGTTACCATCAGGCCCAAATATATGCAGTTGGCTAGGAGGATTAGGGGTGAAAGAGCTTAGTGCTTGTTTAGTCAATTTGTAATTAGTTTACTATTTATCTTATGTTTTTAAGAATTGGTACTTATGCTTTTAATGAAATGAAATTAGCTTTTGTGTTCGGTTGTTATATTAATTGTATTTGGGTTTGTTAATTTTTGCACATGCTTAGCTAAGTTTTTGGCTTAATTATATAAGTTTTTGGGTATGCAACTATAGTTAATCTGACTGCAAACCAAATGTTAAGTACGAAACTTGAGAGGGTAGTGATGAATCTAAGGAATACAAGCACTTGCTGTTGACGAAACCTGCAGTAAGGAAGGGAATTTGATGTTGATAAGTGGGGACAGTTGTATCGAACTCATTTGCTCCAATTTCTTGATTGGTTTTGCCTAAAATGTCCCCAGTCTAGCATGCCCTTTCTCATAGGAAATGCTACTGCAAGTGATGTAGAATCGAACCAATATACATACTGCATAGAACGTGCTTTGAGAAAAGCTAAATTATATCACTGATTATGTAGCAGAATTGGGCGAGTCTACTTATACCAATTTCACCAAATTAATGCAAAACTTGAAACTAACTCTAAATAATGGAAAATATCGCCTAAACATATACATGACTAAAACTACACGCGTCACTTAATCATCGTATCAACAATAACAACAAAGAAATGTTGAATTCTGATCAATCACTAAATGGAGAACTTTACGCCTATTTGGTTGCAGTGGAACCCCATAGGTATTTGTCATAACATCTAGAGTGTCAAGATATCTCTTTTGGATGTTCGTGGATCGTGCAGCTCCTCACAGGTGGGAATTTATAGTCTGAGTTGAACTTGTTTGCTGCGCACTTCCATGATAAGCCATCTAATTCATCAATCTGCGCCATATCAATAAGCCATAAAGTGTGTTGTTAATTAGCCAAAGCTTCATTATCACAAACTTTTGCAGAATCAAAGTATACAAATTGAAGACATGATATTACTAAGCATTCAAGCTTTCGACCAATAGATTTCTTCAAGAATGCAGATCTAACTCAATCTATGCAATAAGTCAACATCCAGGATCTCCCACTTTTGCAATATACGAATTATAACATGTTATCTTTTAGGTATTGACATGTGTAACTAGATGATAGAGGGTACAATCAAAACCAGTAAACATAACAACAGGCTAATTCGGCTTGTATTTTATTAACAATGGGTCAAATAGGTAAGAAGTGGGTCAAATAAGATAGAAGTTGTCTAAAGTGTAATGGAATGCTTAGAAACTCATGAAATCATTGTATTTATATAAAAAAAGTGGATTATAATTTTATAGTTAACAATGGTAATGATATTACATATGGTAATTGATTATAACAAACTTGAAACAATGGAAACAAGAGTGTTAGCTGGTTAACACTAACATAACCATTTTAAGTAGTTTTAGGATATGAGTTAATTAGATGGTGGTGGGAGTGGTGGATGGTCATATCACAGACCCTCATGAACACATCTATGTCCTAATATGGCTGGTAACAACGTTCATTAGTTCTTCCGCTCCAACAAAAATCCGTATAACTTCTTTCATTTTAGACACGCAACCATAAGTTCCCAACGTCCATCTTTAATGGTTCCTTTAGAATCAACCATTTCTAATCTGAGCTTTATTAATCCAGTCTTCTAATCACAAGGCTTCAGACAAGAACACATCATAAGCCGCAGAACTTCTATTCGCGCGACACATCTTGCAAGCTCTGGTTCTTAACACAACGAGCAACCATTCTTTCGTCATTACGATTTCTGTTGCTTATGGGCCAATATACATATACTCCGTTGTCTAAAATTGCACCTACACATGGAGACGCGGAGCGACAGCCCCTCTGTTCACCCATTGAGCTCTTGATGAGTATTTAAGATTATACATCATATATTTGAAGTTAACATTTTAGCCTCTTGATACCCTTAGCCGAGTGCCGCGGTTACGCTCTGGTTCATCAATTTCCAAATAACGAGGAAAACCACCACTAATGGACTTCCCATCATAATTTTACACTAATATCATGCCTAGTAATTTTCTACCTGCCAAGCGTGCTAGACAAAAACATATCGCTCTAAGCGAGCCAGATCGGGACATGAACCTTAGTCGTATTTCTCCTATATGAAGCCTCTGGCTCATATTTGCGATCTTTAGCCCATTGATAAACGAGCAACCGGCAGCACCCTACTACTTAAGTCCATTGGCCGCTACTACCAGAAAGTATTTACAAGTACCACCAGCTAGGTTCAACCCCTTGAACATATTACTTGAATAATTATAAATGTATAACCCATAAACATGCATCACTTCTTAAAGCATGTTTGTTGAAACAAAACTGAAACCATGCGGACCCTACCTTTCTCAAGACATGTTCCGCGTACGTGGTAGTCCGGTATTGCTTTAATATCATTAATGAAAAGTAGTTCCATACTCCCACGTGAGTAAACCTACTTATATACAATAAATATAGAAAAAGACAAAATGTCTGCTATGCAAACGACAACCTTGTTCCATTTGTCGAATGTTACTTTAAATTATTATTTAATTTTTGATCCGGACATATTAAACCAGACCAATTATAATTGAAGTCGTAACATTACTATAACAACCCAAGAATTTTCATCAAATGCAAAAGCTATTATCACAATTGTACGGGGAAATTTTTCGCTTTATTACATTACTTGTATTGTTGATATCTCAGTATGTCATGTAACTTAAGTAGACAAGCTCACGCAACCTATCTAGGGCAATCCTATCTTCATATATGTCAAGCAAACATCATAACATGTCAAGTCAATATCATCCTATCATCATTACAAAGTACATTATTCCTATAATGTACCATTCGCAACGTTATATCAAAACCGGCTTTAAACCATTATCGTATGCCTCTAAACCCTAATTCCATGAATGATTAATATCTAAAGTGAATGCACAAGCCACTAAACCATATGTACAAGAAATATAACATCTCATTTGAAATATAAAATCTCTTCAAGTCAAAGTACAAGTCTCTAAAATCTCAATGTACAAGTCATTAAGCACGACATCTAAAATAGCCGTTTTACCTCTGTTTTCATCCTCATTTCTTCACTATCATTTATGTTCAAGCTACTATACTCATTTTACAATATATGAACCCTAATTATTCCATACATAAGCTTTCATAAATCTTTTTACACTCAAAATCCTAATTCAAAACCCTAAACCCTAAAACCGAGCTAGTTTCTAAACCATGACCTATTTCTTGGCTTTTATCCATTGTAAACCCAAACCAACACTCAAATAGGTTGTAAAGACTTATTTTA
This sequence comes from Tanacetum coccineum, assembly GCA_026074375.1. NCBI lineage: Eukaryota > Viridiplantae > Streptophyta > Magnoliopsida > Asterales > Asteraceae > Tanacetum > Tanacetum coccineum. Next base: position 72,715 of record BQNB010014931.1, read on the forward strand.
CAATCATATTAATCCTATTCAATCATTATTTCATCATTACTTAATCATTTTACTTCACTTGTACGTAAAACATATCCTAGAAACCCTAAATGTGCCTAATTGGTTCATTTAACCCGTTTACTCGTATTAAACCATTCTGATCCCAAATAACCAACCAAGGGCCATTGTAAACTCATAAAATAAGTTTACAAATCATTATCTATCATTAACTTAGCAATATGCAAGAAATCAAAGTGTAGAAAACCTTAACGAATCCAGAAAACCCTAATTATGCCCTAATTATCATTTTGACCCGTTTTCTCAATTTCAACCCATTTTAACTTAAACCAACGACCAAACTTCATTGATAATACTTTATTTAAGCTCTAGGATCTGTATTACATCATTCCTAACCAAGAGTATGCAAAATATAAACCAAGAAAGTCAACAAAACCTTAAACAAGCCCTATTTGAACCCGTGACCTCGTTTCTTCAATTCTAATCCGTTTTAACCCAAACCAATTGCTAATCTTTTCTAATTAATTTAATATCAGACCTTAACAACCTATTTCATCAATCCTTAATCATTTATAACACAATGTACCTTGTTAAAACTCTTGAATCCCTAGTCGAACCCTAAAACAGCCCGCACCCTTTCACCATCAATTTTGAACCAATTCAAACCATTTCAAGTGAAAATAACTTATGTGAACCTCTTCTAGAAACCTTGGATAAGCTTACCCACCTTATTTAACAATTCCACAGTACAAAAATTGGCCACATCACTCCTTTGTCACTCATTCTTAGCCGCGGCATCATATGGGCTATCCAACACATCAAAGCTAGTTTCTAGCCCTAGCAACTCATCCTATAGACCCTCCTCATCACCCTCTAGACCTTCCACATGTCCTAACCAGATCACATAGCTTACCTTGGTCACCAAGATCATTTTACCTATAAATAGCAACCTAAACTCTTCATTTTTCTTCATCCCCCACTCTCTTATCTCATACCCATTATAGAAGCAATCCTTTGCTCTAATAGATCCTAAGTGATCTTAAGAAGGCTCAAGTACAGAAAGGAAGCAAAAGAAACCAAGAAACGAAGCCCGGGAGTCGTTACTCTAGCCGTACGAAGCCGAAAGTCCCGATTCTGACCCGTTTCCACCATTTTTGCTCCTTGAAGCTCAAACCCAGGTTTTGAATGTTCTACTTCTGCTCCTACACTTTTATAATGTTCATATGATCCTAAGTATACTCTTGTTAAAGTTTCATAACTCAATTCATGCTCATTTTCCATTTTGATCCAAAACCGTACACCCGAAACCCTAATTTCTCGTTTTTCTTAAAACTAAATGTTATAATAATTAAATGTAGGTCCTAATAAACAGGATCTGAATGAGCCTTGAATGACTTATAGTCCTTTGAATAAATCCAAAGATACTATAAGAGACAATGACTGTGAATATAAATATTGA
>BQNB010014932.1:0-74169 GCA_026074375.1 Tanacetum coccineum
TTAACGTTTACAATGTCAAGTTTTCAAGCAACATTAACTAAATGAAGATAAACGGTACCATAATATCCAATAATGTAAAGCTATGAACTGACTAAACAATAATCTAAAATATAAAATATAAGTCTAAAAACCAAAAAAGAAGACTAAATTTAAACGAAACTCAATATCTACAAAGATATTCACAGAATACTATTGTCTAAAACAGAAGGATACAATATCGAAAAATGGATCAATTTTGAGTCTACAAATAATAAATAGCACGATCCTTTTTTAGATAAAATTATAGACTTAAATCTTTAAAGTTAAGTATAAAATCTCTATATAGATAAATTATATAAATGGATAGATAAAGGTGGGGAGGGGCGGTTTTTTGGGTTCAGTTTTTCGTTATGAAACAAAAAACAGCCTCAAACATTTGATTTTTATAAAAATAAAAACCACCCCAACGTTTTGTCAACTAGACGGTTTTTTCAATTCTGCTTTTTTCGATTTTGGCTAGGTTTATCGTTTTTGTTTTTTTTTTGAACGGCAAATGGAATTTTATTAAAAAAAGGCTAGAAAGAAACTAGCAGACGATATACACGCAAAAACGATCCAACAAACAAAGAACGAAAAGGAACAGAAAAATACTAACGAAACGAACTCGCAAAACAACCAAAGGCTATTAGAATAAGAAGTATCCCACCATGGCGCCAACTGAATTAACTCTCATGAACGAAACCGAACACCCGAGGCATCATACCAAAAAGCGATCTAACCGGCATCCTTTGTTTGTCTCGATAAGGCATTATGAAGAAGAATAGCTTCTTTAACGTTGCCATAATAACAAACAGTTTCAATTAGATTATGTTCTTCCATTTGGTAATCGGCGTTTCAGTTTGCTTGGGTTTTTTTTATGATGATGAGGAAATGAAGAATAATAGGTTTTAAGAAGTTATTCTTGTTTCTTCAATAGAGGGTTTTAAAATTTTGTCATCTTCTAGGTATGGGCTAAGTTTATTAACTTATACTAACCATGACTTTTTTAAGTTATAGCCCAAGAATAGCCCAACAAGTCCAAGTAAAAAAAAATTGTTAAAGGTTTTTTTTCTTTTGTGTATGTAAGGGTGTTGATCAGTTCGGTTATCGGGTTATTCGATTAGTTTGGTTATTTTTTTTTGGGTTAACCTGTTAACCGAACAGAACCGAACCGAGAACCGAAAACAGAATTCGGTTCGGTTCTCAGGTTGACCCCGAAAAACCCGAATTTTACTATTTATTTATAAAAAAATAATCATCACATAAATATTTAGAAAAAAAAGTATTTCAAGCATAAAAAGTGTTTTTTATATTAGGATAAATTTTTTAGTATTTTTATATATATAAATATATAAAAAATATATATATTTTAATGAATTCGGTTTTCGGTTTTGATTGCCAAACCCATATCCAACCCAAGAACCGAATTAGTAGTTGGTTCGGTTCAGTTTTGTCAAATTCGGTTCGGTTATTAATTCGGTTCGGTTTTTTTCGGTTTGGTACTTTTTCGTTTTTTTCAGTTTTTCTGCTCACCCCTATGTGTATGGGTTAAAATGTTTTTTTTGGATTTTCTTTTTCTCGTATATTGTAACTCTAACTTATACTGACCATGACTTTTTAGAAAGTATTGAAAAAACGTTAATGATTAGCCCAGGATATTAAAAAGATGACTTTTTAACTTATATTGCGGTATTCATTCGTCTAAGATACGTATCAAACAAATAACCCTCGATAATATATATATAATACTAAACTTAAATTTATAATATTAATCCTTAATCCTAAAAAATACATTAAGCTAAAAAGAGTTTTCAAAAAAAAAAAAAAAAAAAAAAAAAAAAAAAAAAAAAAAAAAAAAAAAAAAAAAGAAAAATAACTCAAAAAGCTAAAACGGGTAAGTTATTAAAAATAAAATAAGCTAAATAAACTATAACTAAAAAATGCATATAAGAAATTTATAGTGCAAGTGATTTATGAAAAAGTCCCAAGAGCGCAGTGGATTAGGTGTTGGTCTCTCATAGGAGAGGTTATAGGTTCGAGTCCTGTATCTTCCTTTTTGTAAAACATTTTTTCTTTTTGACAGACTGCATACTTTTTCACTTCTATTATTAAAAATACGCTAGAAAAGAGGAATGTCTTAATCCTTTGTCATAATTTCACATGTGAAGAAATTTTTACAAAACTTAAAAAACATAATTAAAAAAAATATTCAGGAAATACATAATTTATATAGATATATATTACAACGACAAACAAACTAATACAACGTAATGGAATTCCAACTCCTCAATCAAGTATAATAAGGAAGCTGAGACCCGATACTGAAAAGCACACAGCACTACATGGGACAGATAATATAAACATTCGACATAAACAAACTAAATAGAGAATCACTTAACCTACAGATTACTAACAGAGTACCACAAACTATGCAGATTAACAGAAACTTGTAGCTGAAACCACACAACCTGCACACGACCACAAATATTCCAAAATCTAAGTCCGTCTTCCTTTTTGTAAAACATTTTTTCTTTTTGACAGACTGCATACTTTTTCACTTCTATTATTAAAAATAAGCTAGAAAAGAGGAATGTCTTAATCCTTTGTCATAATTTCACATGTGAAGAAATTTTTACAAAACTTAAAAAACATAATTAAAAAACAATATTCAGGAAATACATAATTTATATAGATATATATTACAACGACAAACAAACTAATACAACGTAATGGAATCCCAACTCCTCAATCAAGTATAATAAGGAAGCTGAGACCCGATACTGAAAAGCACACAGCACTACATGGGACAGATCATATAAACATTCGACACAAACAAACTAAATAGAGCATCACTGAACCTACAGATTACTAACAGAGTACCACAAACTATGCAGATTAACAGAAACTTGTAGCTGAAACCACACAACCTGCACACGACCACAAATATTCCAAAATCTAAGTCCGTCTTGCAGTTTTCTTAGTCATCTTTATAGGTGAAGGATGAATAATTGCAGTTGGTGAACGTTGTGAAGTAGGTGATGCCTGTGCAACAGTTGCAGCCGGTGAGCTTTCTTCATTCTGAGTTTGCTTAGCTAATTTTTTTGGCCTTCCGCGCGTTTTTCTCGTTTCATCATTCTGAGTTTGCTTAGCTAATTTCTTTGGCCTTCCGCGCCTTTTTCTCGTTTGAGCTCCTGGGTCATGAATGAATGCAATAATATAATTATTAATTTGAAATGCATATAAATAGAAGTGTGTACTTTAACATGTTACTAACATTTAGCGTTTGAAGACTTACCAGCAAGATTATCATCGAGATTTGAAACTTCAGTGACAACATCTTCTTTATAAGGAATCGCAGCATCAGTTTCTTCAAAAACTTGATCTTCATGATTAGTTTCTTTAGCGCTTGGATCCTCAATATTTTGAAACACATCATCATTGATTCCTTGGTTTTCACAATTAACATCAGCAGCACCACTTCCTACATATGTTTAATTATAATAAAATAAGATCCACAAATTCTGATAAATTTTTCAAAAGTTGTATATTAATAAATTTTAATTACCTATAACATTCAAATCATGAGAACAATCAGGATCATCAACTTTTTTCTGAGAGAATATATCATCAAACATTCCTTTCAATTCCTTTATCTTAATATCTTCGGGAAACATTAAGACCGAGTCTGCTATAAATTTGTTTAGCTTGTTTTTTTCATCTCTGAGAATAAATAATCTTGTTTCAATTTTATCTTTAACAAACTGCAACTGTTTATTAATAAAAAAGTCAAAAAAATATATAAGAATATTTAATAAACAACAAATACTAATGTAATTTAATTATTGGAATAGAAAAAACTAACATCTTTCTGAAATGATTGTTCTTTAAAAGACTCATCATCAAATGGTAGCAATTCAACATTTCCAAAACAGCCATTTTCAATCTCAAAATCTTCTGTCTTTCATCACATCAGATGTCCAAAACGTTATTGCAGGTCTTGAACGTATCACATTTAACTCATTGCCTTTTGTGCAATGCAAGTAAATGAGCTGTTAAACAAACATATGATATATTTAATTAATCATATAAAAAATACAAGATGTTTAAAAAAAAAGAATGATGAGAAAATATAATCATACCATGAGAAGTGTTACAGATCCACAATAATATGTTTTTCGCTTTTTCGTATTTTTCAGACAATCCCATACATAAGTGCACCAATCAAGATTGCTAATGTCAGCATCTTCATTTATGAAGTCTAATATATCCAAATTTGATCCACCATCTTCTTTAGAAGCACAAATGACATTGAAAAACACCACAAGGAAATTCAACTTAAACATAATTCCGGCTCCATCAGTTTTCTTTGTCATGGCAGCCACTCTTTTTGGGGTTATGGGTTTATCGAATTGAGCTTTCCATTGTGCTATAAGTTCATTGTCAGATACCTTAACTAATCTCTGACCACCAAAAGGAATTCCTAGAACTTCTTTAGTGTAATTTTAATTGAACCATTTCTCAACTTAATAGACATTCTAGATTGGTTGAAGTTCTGAATAATGTATTTACTTAAATGAGATGGTATGTAAGGTATATTCATATCAAAATCCCATATCAATTAAAGTGTTCTTCTGTGAAGTACTCAAAAATCAAAGAGAATCATAAAGAGGGTGTGGAGATGATCTAGTTCGCACAGATTGATTCACTTTAGATTTACCTTTCTTTCCTTTGTTTTTTGATTGCGCTTCTTGTATTTCAGTGCTTTTTGTTGTGATATGCTCGTTAACAACTTTTCGCTTCATATCTGTACAAAAATATGAACAATTAGATATTCAAAAAAGGAATACATATTTAACAAAATTTACAACTAAAAACATACATATATGTACTAGGCATTTTGATTTTTAGAAATTCACCCGCAACTTGACCCGAAAAGGAATCGGGTTATCGGGTTCGGGTGGTATTAGGGCCGGATTATGTCGGGTCGGGTGATTCGGGTTATCAGGTGATATTACAAATGAGTAGCTAATAAATTACCGAATGTGACTATAAGCATAAACAGACAACAACTTAATAGTTGATACATGCTAATTACAAGTTAACTTCATTTTCGTAATAATAAGAATATCTTACCCTTTTTCTTGACTTTGACACCACAATCAACGACTATAAGTATAAACTTGACTCAAAAAAGAGCTATAGGAATATTAGTCATAAAAATATTGGTACTGGAGTCATGAGAATACTGGTATAAATATTGGTATTGTATTAGTATAAATAATGGTTATGAGCTATGGGAATGGTCAACCCGACCCTACTGAAACCCCTAAAAACAAGTACAAGGTAAGACTCAATCTTTTTACTATAAACAACCATAACATATCACGCATCAAAAACCAATTAAAAACAAAATTCATAACACAAAAACACTTAAATTCAGCTACTTTTCATCAACAAATTTTGGTTAAACTACCATCACATTCTCTGTGTTACAAGTTTCAATCTCACAATAAACAACAAAACATGAATCAACACCCATTCAAACACACCAATTAAAATCACAAAAAACATACATTCACCTGCTTTGCAACAAACTCAGGGTAAACGACTATAGATTCTTTATGCTAAACAAACATATGATATATGAATAAACAACTAAACAAATTAATTAAGTAATACAAAAACCGGACTAAAATAATTAAGTAATACCTAAGTTATGATGATCCGTTTAAACGACTATAGATTCTTTTGATTGTACAACTATTGTTGTTGTTGTTGTTCTTGATCTTATATTCTGTGTGTGAGTGTGACTTTTTTATTAAATTTTGTGTTTTGACCAAATTGATAATAGCATTTATTGTGCTATTTAGGGTTGAGAAAATTTTTGTTTATTATACTATTTAGAGGTAGGTATAGAAACGAGTCGAGCCGCTCGTGAAAAGCTCAAGATCGGATCGATAAAAAGCTCAAACGAGTCGAGCTTAAACAAGCTCGAGCCCGAACTCGAGCTTAAGTTGCATCACATTTATTAAACAAGCTCAGGCTATGTTTGGACTCGCGAGCCTAAACGAACCTAATGTTTTATACACGAGCTTATTAATGAGCTCAATAACAAGCGAATTAACGAGCCTAAATTCGATATATTACAAGCTGAGCTCGAGCAAACCTTTAATTTTACATTGCCAAATCGTATAAACGAGCCGAGCTCGAGCAAAGCCCGAGCCTGTCTAACATACCACAAGCCGAGTTCGAGCTTAAATAATAAGGCTCGAAACGAGCCGAGCTCGAACTCGAGCTTTGTAAAACTTAAACGAGTCAAGTTCGAGATCTGGCAGACTCGAAAATTTTCACATGAGAAAATTTTCACTCGAAAATTTAAAAATGAGATCGAAATAATCGTATATAAAACATCAGTATCTTGTATTTTTTGGAACTCTAGTATAAATATAATACGACTAAAAACAAAGAGCACAATCATATTCTTAAAATTTTCACATGAGAAGATACTATTACAAAATCTTAAGTAATCGGCTATAAAACATCAATATCTCCTAACCGGACGCCGCATCCAACACCGGACATTAAGATCAAAACAGTAACCGAAAGCATCATATCGGAATTGGACTAAAAGTGGAACGAAATTATGTTTTTAGACCAAAACCAAACCTTTTTTGAATTTTGGACCAAAAGTGAAAACGCACCAAACCACAAGGACCAAAAATGTACTTAACTCTAAAGCATTTGGGACATTCTATATTTAGAAAGTCTGAAAATTGAGACTTTTCCCCATTCTTTTTATGGAAATATCCCTTTAACTACAAACATATCTATCTAACAACTTTATGTTATGTGAAAAAAAAATTATCTTTATTTTTAAATTGAAATATCTTTTTAATAATTTATTTTTTTATGATTTAATTTCATCGTATTTACTAAAATTTTGTGCTTTTTAATTCAACATCCATTTATATATATATTTATTAATTTTTAGATTTGTTATTTTTAATGGCTCCGAAACCGCTGCTTTGCGCTGTTATTTTTAGTTTCTAATAATCACATAGGTGACCCGATTATTTAAACGGGTCAGGTTCGGGTTGTTTTTTTTTCTTCTATAATTTAGACAAATGACAAAAAATATATTGAAGAAAAGATGCAAATGTGCCATGCATCTGAAATGGTCCAAACTCACTGGACTAATATCACCAGCTATTATGAAATCATGGGCTAGGAAACAGTTGGGCCAAAATAAGCCTGCCTAAAGACAGCTATTATTTTTGTCGTGTATCATAACGCTGTGATATAGATTAATAATTTCTATTCTTATCAAATACATTACTCATTCTCTGAAAATCCAAACTTTCATTTTCATTATCTCTCACACTCTTTGTCATTCTCTCTCTATAAAAATTTAAATCGACGTCGTAGTCCTGTTTTAAAATGGAAGAAGGTAATAGATCTATTGTTTCAGCTGTTACTTTAATCTATTTTTTTAGAAATATTCTAGTATCGTTATGTTTTAGATTTACTCTATTTTTATAGTTTTTTTTAGATCTATTATAATTAATTGATATCTTCATTTTGCTTTTGTTAAAATATATTTTATTTATATATTATAGGTTAATGAAATATATTTCATTTTTTTTAATACAGGAAATTCAACTGGAATTAGAGAGAAGAAATATAACTTCAGAAAAAGAACGATGAAGAAACCCATTTCAGGTAGCTTTACAACATTTTTTTTATTATTTAATTTATTTAATCATAAATATAGTTTAATATTATTTAAATAATGTTTGATTAAATTATATGTTATATTAGTCACTATTTTGTTCACATGTGTAATGAAATTTTAGTTATAATACTAGAGAATAAAACACTTTTCAGATGTGAAATTACTAAATAACAAAATAATATTGAAGATATTGATGTTTTCTTTGATTATTGTATATATAATGTCACTTCGATATTTGATTTAGTCATTTTGAGAATTATTATGCCTGTTATTTTAAGTGTGTATTGAAATTATATATTATAATACACTAATATTTTCACATGTGAAATTATTTATGGCAGACGTTAATATTAATTATTTACATGAGAAATGTCATATTAGATTTTTAGATAATAAAGTATTCACATGTGAAAGGTTTGAATTGTATAACACTTTTTTAAAATATATTTGTTTGAACCGTTCATATGTGAAAATATTTATATTTATATAATTTTCATAGACATTAATACATATATTTTTAATTGTATGGAATATATTTCAATCTTACTAATTAAATTGTTCACATCTTAAAATATCATTAATAATTAACTTGGTAAGGCGATATAATAGATGTTTAATGAAATTTTGAGTTATAAGACTATATAATAACACATTGTTCACATGTGAAATTACTAAATAACAAATAATATTTCTAGATATTGATGTTTGATTATTGTATATATAATGTAGATTTGATATTTGATTTAGTCGTCTTGACAGTGAATTTAATTTTTAATTATTATGCGGCTTATTTTTGTTTTGATATGATGTTGAAATTTGTATCATAAGCACCTTTAATGGGTTGTTCAGGTTACTTACCACAATACTTTATGGCTTTTAGAGAACATTATCTGTAACGGGCTTTTGCAATTTGCTGTCTGTAAAGAGCTTTTTACGAAAAACTATATTTTAGCATTCTACAAGCTCTTGTTAATAGCTGTTATTGTTATTGTATTTTTAAAATACAAGAAGTCATTAAGTGCCTCAAATTAACTTAACCAAACACCCCCTCAGTGAACACCTTATATCGTATTACTGTCATCTTAGCAACAAAGTGATACCAAATATTAGGTTATAAACACAGTTGGTAATCTGGTCATCATAAAATACTTTCCAGCCGAGACAAAAATGTCATAACTGGAAGACAGAGCCAAGGCTAACTATAAATTAATTATAAACACGGTTGGTACTTGGTTTGAAAAGCTACGTATTGGATCTTTGTTGGTACAAATATGGCTAGAGCCTAGAGTTATGTTCAAAGATTTACATTCTTGTTTCCAAGTTCTAGCATCGAGAACGAATTTAGAGAATTAGAAGCCGAATATTTAAATGTGTTTGGTTTGGGTTGGGGTTTTCTGACCAAGTATTTTAAATCAGAAATATATCATTGCCAAGTATTTAAATCTCAGTATTATTCAATTACACTATGATAGCATATTTTTAAATTATAGTATATATTAATGGAACTGTGTATTATTTGTCATAGGAATTTCTCTGGAAACTTCAAAGAAGAAACATAAAGCAAAGAAGAAGATGCAGAAGAAAGCTGTTCAAGGTGAATTTAGAGCATTTATTTAATTTTATTTATATTATTTATTTTCATGATAAAATTGATGTTCTACTTGTATTTAAAATGTCTAATGAAAGTATATACTATACTATACATTAATATTTTCACATGTGAATATATTATCTATATCTATTTATTGCAGATGTTAATATAATTGTTTTTATTTTGTAAACTGTCCTACTAGATTTTATATTATATTACATAATAAACTATTCACATGTGAAAGTTCTGATTTGAATAACAAGTTTTTTTAACATATATTTGACTGAACCGTTCATATCTGAAAATATTATCTATATATAATTAATAATTTTCATAAACATTAATACAAGTATTTTTCAATTGTATCAACTATATTTCTATATTATATATAATTTTGATCAGGTGAAATTAATACCTTATTTAATTTTTTTTTCCAGGTAAAATTACAAAGTTTTTCAACAAAGAGGATTTGCAGAAGACAAATGTGTTAAAAGCGAAGAATAAAACAAAATTTAAGAAAAGAAGCTCTAAAAGACTTGGATGCAAAAGTTCAGTGTGCAAATTTAAAGATTTTATGTTCTTGACAAGCATAAGAAGAAAGAAAAAATCTTCTGGACATGATAGTTTAAGCTGTTTTAAAAAAAGGCGTCTGAATTCTGAGAATTACCCAAAAACCAGAAAATTAATTGATGAATTCAATTTGGAAGAGGTATTTGGAGAAAATGTTAAAGTGTGCGGGTATAGAAGAAATGAAGATGTAAATCAGAATGTACATAACAGGGAATATCTTGATGTAATTTCAATCGACGTTGAAGTAGAAAGGGTGAAAAATGATGTATCCAAGAAAAAAAAGATTCTTTAGAAACAAATCAGGATTGGCTTTCAATAAGAACAAGGGGGTCTCCTAAAGTGCTATATAACTTGATGAAGAATCTTAGTCAGGCTCAAATGAAGGATATTATAGATATCGGGTTTGGTTCTTTGATTGGAATGGCTACTGAAGAAATACCGGTAAAAATAGCTCACTTTGTTGTAGATAAATTTGATTCTGATTTGATGACTTTAAAACTTACAAACGGTGTTATACCAATCACTCCTGAGCTTGTTTATCAAGTTTTAGGGGTGCCTTAGGAGTTGAAGATATAAATAGAATGGATAGGCTTGGAAGGGAAGATGTTACAACGTTAGAATGGCATAGCCAGTTTAGCTGTAGGAATCCAACACCAATGCAGGTGTATGATAAAATCCAAGAATCTCAAATGGGTGGAATTCTATTTAAACTGAATTTTCTTGTGTTATTTTCGAATGCTATGGTATTATCCGGAAAAGGTGGATAATGTATGCCAGGCAAATCAATTATTGGATACATCAATCAAGAAACAAGAATCTAGATTGGTGCAAATATGTATGCAAGTGCTTGAAGATGAGTAAAATTAATTGGATTAGAGACTGTGAAAACAGTTATTACTCTCGACCTCTAACAGCTCTTACGGTAATTGTTTAGTGTTTTTTTTAATATATTATGTAAGATTAGAATATCAAAAAATATTAATTATTTTTTTAATTATTATTTTTCAGTTAATGTCCCTTTTCTCAACAAAGTGCGATTCAATCTCAGTTCCTCGGCAAACACCTGCTATAAAATATTGGTCTACAGAGTTGATCAAAAAGAGGGAGATTTTTGAAATTTGCAATGGTGGTTTTGGATTGCTGCATTTGTATTCAGATGATTCCAGTGATGATATTTTGGAAAGAGAGGTTTGCTTTTATCTATAATTTTAATCTATTTTAAAGCATTTAAAAAATAACAGAGTATGAGTACTTTCACATGTGAAAAATGTTTTGTTATACATATTATCTATTCAGTACTTTTACATGTGAAGAATATTTAGTAATACATATATCCTTGCTTAATACTTTCATAATGTGAAAAGATTTATGTTAAAAATAACTAATTGATAATTTTACATCTAAGAAATCAGATATTATGAAAAGTTTCACAGGTGAAATTTTTTATTTAATTATTATTTTGTTCATTAGTTTCACATGTGAAAATTAATTATGTAATACATAACTAATTAATTTGTTAAAAGAATATATAATACATAACTAGTGAATTAATATTTTCACATGTGAAAAAAACTAAAATTGATATATTGTAGTTTAAATTAACATTTCTGTTTTTTTATAACAAGTCTAAAATGGATAAACTGGATCAGAAAGTTTTACATGTGAAGAATATTTAGTAATACATATATCCTTGATTAATACTTTCATAATGTGAAAAGATTTATGTTAAAAATAACTAATTGATAATTTTACATCTAAGAAATCAGATATTATGAAAAGTTTCACAGGTGAAATTTTTTATTTAATTATTATTTTGTTCATTAGTTTCACATGTGAAAATTAATTATGTAATACATAACTAATTAATTTGTTAAAAGAATATATAATACATAACTAGTGAATTAATATTTTCACATGTGAAAAAAACTAAAATTGATATATTGTAGTTTAAATTAACATTTCTGTTTTTTTATAACAGTTTGAGTCTAAAATGGATAAACTGGATCAGAAAGTGACGTTGTTAAAACTCATTGTTGAAGATTTGGAGTTTCAGTTTTCCAACACTTTGGTGGATCATCCGAATAGTAGTAGGTTGAAAGATATCAAAGCCAAGTATAATGGAATTATTCGAAATACTGATCTTTCTGATTTTGCTTATGCTATCGAGAATAATAGCATTCATCATGAAAATCAATATGGAAATGATTTTAGTGAAACGGATTATAGTTTGAATTTCAATGATATGTCGGGTAATTATAATGATGGAGAGTGCAGCCATGGTGTAGAAGAATTAGACAAGAATTTTATCAACGAAACCGATGAAGAAAATGGAGAAGATAGTTCAGAAGAAGAAATGACAGAAGAGGTTAACCAGAAAGTTATCGAAGCTGATATTGTTCTTCAAAAATCTATAAATGATGATATTCAAAACAAAGAACAAAATAGTATTGACGAAGATTTTCAGAAATTAAGTGAAGTTGTTTGTATTGTTGAAAAATTAAGAGAAAGTAACATTCAGAATGAAGAGCAAATGTTTGTCAAGGGAACGAATGAAGAAAAAGAAGAAGAAATATTAAACCAAGATGTGAGCGTAGTAAATGTTCTTAAAGTTATTGAAGCTGACAGTATTTCTGAAAAATCAAGAGAGGATGAATTCAATGGGTTTAAGGTTAATAAGGAAACCTCATTTGATTTTAAGATTTTTGACACCCCAAAAGTAGATGATAAAGGAAAATCAGCTGTTAGGGGTTTAGAAGATTGTTTAAATAAAGGGTTATTTAGACAGGTTGCTGAACCTGATAACTCTATTAGAAGTTTTGGTAATCCGTTTCGAGTTTCAACAAATGACATGCCCAAACACAGATTAGATGAACCTCCAAGTTTTTCTCTTGGACCTGAATTTGATGAAACAAAGACTGATTGTTCTCAAAAAGAAAAACAGAGTTTGGATAGAATTCAAACAGTTTCTTTTAGACCTGAATCTGAGATTGATGTTTTAAAAGAAGACATTAAGCCAGACATCAGAGATGCAAGTATTAGACTGCAACCGAAGCGTGAAGCTAGTGTTGCATGGTATCTAAAATCTCCTTTTAAGGTCAGGGGCAGTGCTCTAAATACTAGTGTTAATAATTTAACTCAGACAGAAGTTCTTACTGCTGATACACTTTTCATAATGGATGAAGAAGAATCAGATCCAGTGTAAGAAATTTTTTATATAATTACTTAATTTTATCAATCATATAATTTTTTTTAATTTGAAAAAATATTCACATGTGAAAAAATGTATATTTTTTGCAGTGAAGCTGTATATTCTTCTTGTACGACTAATGTCAAGATACCAAGAATATTTCTTGAATCTTTAGCTCCTGGATTGAAGATAGAACAACCTGTTATAGATGCATGGGCAGATTTACTAAATTTCAATGAGAGATATAAATCAACAGGCTCACCATCTAGATATTTCTTTAAACCGATATTGGTAAGTATTTTTCTTATATATTTAAAATTTTATTATTAATTTGTATTGATTTTTATTATAAATTTGTTATTCAGACGAATCGCTTGAAAATAGAAGACTTTATATCAGCTGAGGATAGATTTTACAAGTTCGAAGAGTGTATCCGTCTTTGTGATTATGATACAAAAAGGATGTTGAATTCAGATAAGATGTTTCATTTGGTATGATTTTTATTTCATTGTATTTATATAATTAAATTTAAAATATATGTTTGTATTATACACCATTTTTAATACTATGAAAAATGTTTTGAATCAGGTTTTCTTTCCGGTTTGCACTCTAGATCATTTTTTCTTGATTTGTTTTCACATGAAGTCGGGGAAAGTTGTGATTATTGACAACTCTACGGTGGAGGATGATTTAACTCCAAGACAGAGATACTTAAAATTGCCTCAAGAATTGGTGAGAAAAAACTTTGAAAAATAATATAAAATAATCAAATTTTAATTTATGTTTCATTTTGTTTTGTTTTTTTTTCTGTTGTGGTTGCAGATAAGTGTTTTTGACAAATACATATCCAAGAACAGTCCTGGAAGAGTTGCTTCTATATTTAGAAATGTAGAACCCGAAAGGTTGAAAATGAAATGGAGAACATGTGAAAATGAACTTGACAACGGTGTTTTCCTTATGTCACATATGGATAATTATTTCGGTGAAGCTGAAAATAAATGGGATTATGGGTTCTGCAAAGAATCTAAGGAGCAGACTAAGCAACTTAAATTTCTCAGGTCAGTTGCTTCTTATTAATTCATAAATTAATCATAAATAAACTTCACATGCGCAGAAACGTATATTAAAGAGATACAATCTTATACTTTCGTAAATTTATGTCAATGATCTAAAAATATACTATATTATATAATGTATAATGCTTTTTTTTAAGGTCAAAATATGCAGCAAGGATTCTGCTGTCAGAAAATAATTCATACAAAGATGAATTTCAGAAGGAAGTTGATAAAGTTAGATCAATACATAAGAATAGAAGAAGAGAACTTATTGAAGAGGCTGTTATGAGGAGACCTGCAAAAGTGGATGAATATTTTGGATATTGAAGTCATGAAAATATTTTTTTATATTCAAACCAATTTCATGTAGCTTTCATTTTATGTTATAAAAAGACTAATGCTCATGATATTTTTAGGCATGTGTATTCATATTATATTTAGCATATCTTTTTTGTTTATTTTTTTAATGCAATGTAGTATCTTGTTTTTTTCCATTTTCACATGTGAATTTGAGCTTACATATTATTTACTAACTTATTTTGAATTTATATTCACCACCAGAAAATGTCTAAATGAAATCTAACATAAAAACTGAAGTCAACGTTATTAATAATCAAAAACTTATTAACAATTTTTTCATCCTTGAATACATTTGGATTTATATATGAATAGTATTCATTTTTATATATTGATTGTAAATCCTTAAATAGATTTAACATATCATTTTTATTTATGTAACAACAAATCTTGGTTGCTTTCTGAAAGCGTTCAGCACTCATTAAAGCAACCACATTGCAGCAACCATATGTATGACAATGTTGTTTCATTACCCAGATACCAGCACTAAATGTCACACAATTTCTACAAAGACCATTGTCAATGCCAGTGTACGAAGACCATATTGTATGTATATTTAATAACAGAATTTTATGAGTATTTTTAAATGGAGTTTTTTATTTAACAATTTCAATAATAAATATTTGAATTGATAAAATACTTTCCGCATAAAAATAGATTATTAGTACTTTTCACATGTGAAAAGACTGGTTTAAATATGAAATTATAAAAAATAGTTTAGATTCATTTATTTAACAATTTGTGTTTCACATGTGCAAAAAGCCTCAGACGGATTTGCAACCGGTAAGCTTTCTTCACCTCTGCCATATGTCCTATAAAAAGCCTTAGCATCCTCAAAAGGATAAGGCCTTTTATTTAAATAACAAACCTGATCATTATCATTTTCTTCACAATTATCATCAGCAAAAATATAACTCATAAAAACAAGAGAATTAACATAATAGGCTTTTATTATTGACACAGTTTCAAGTTCAAGCATTGAAAATGTGACAAGGTATTTTCACATGTGAAACAACAAACATCTTGCAATGTATTATACTAATTTCAATTTCTTTAAAAAAAATTAAAGGAATGCATTATCATGTTCAATTCTTTCTGTGCTTCTTCATATGTTCAATTTCTTCACCTTTTCTTTATCAATCACTAACAACAGTTGAATCACTATCTGTGGGTATTTCATCAGGTTTCTTTGTGCAGTTCCTCGAATCGTGTCTTCTATACTTGACACATTTTTTACATAATCTCCTGTGCTTCTTCATATGTTCTCTTAGCTTCTCTATTTCACTTTTCTTTCTTTGACCCCCTGAAGCATTCCCTTTGTTACTACATGGTTCAGGATTTTTCACTGTATTTACTTCTGGTTTTTCTACCCCAAGAACGAGGTTAAACATCTCTTTTTTACTTAATTGTTTAGCATTTGGATTCGCTTCTTCAACCTCAGTCTTCAGCCTCTTTACGTTCTCAACAAATTCAATCAATTTTCCTTCATCTTTCGCCAAAAGATTAAGGCAGTACTCTACTGCTGAATAAACTGTAGCTGAACACTCCATATATCTACCACCTTCAAAACCAAACATCTGTCTCTTTCTCCTAATATGAGGTGGCAATATATCTCTTTTCCATCGTTTCAATATATACTTATCAGGAATAACCTCAACTCCATTTCCTTTCAAAACACAGAAAATATGCCTGCATAGGAATCCAAATCTTGCAAAATTCATGCATGAACATATCACCGATCCATCTGATTTATCAGTAGATACCTACATGAATAAAAACAAATGAATATATCACCAAATATCAGAATATATATAATTACTTTATCAATTATATATACATCAAAGCAAATGATTTTATTAAAACAGAATTTTTTTTCAAACAATCTCACTAATCTGTTTCCAATCTATTGTAGAATTTACTCTTAATATTTTATTGAAAATAATTTGATTTTATAAATTTAGTCAAATATATATCTCAATATATAGAATTTTCACATGTGAAGAACTCTATATATATAGCTTATAGTTGGTAAATACTTACGCATGTGAGTATTATCATGCAATAAGTAAAAAATTTCAAATTATTTTACACTTAAGTCTATTTTAAGAATTTCCCTTAGATATTTTATGAAAAGAGAATTTTATTTTATAAAATAAGTCAAATATACCTGAATATATAAAATTTTCACATTTAAAGAATACCATATACATAATTTTAAAATATTATACACTTAAATATATTGTATAATTACACTCCAATCTAGTTTAAAATTTTAGTTTTAGAAATTAAATCAAACAACTCTATATATAAAATTTTCACATGTGAAAAATACAATCTACTATATTGCTGCTATTTAGTACTTTAACATTATAAAAATACCTTGAAACGTAGCTCTTTCTTTGTCTGATTCCTTTTATTTTGAACACTTGTTTCTCCAAAGTTGTACTTCTTTCTTGACGTATTTACCTTGATCTCTCTAATTTCTTTGATTGTCACAGTTTCAATTCCATTCTCTAAACTCTCTGAAATCTGATGGCAATCATAAACAGCTGAATTTATCTCTTCTTGAATAAGTGTGAACATTGTTTTGGTGTACTTCTTTTGAGCATATCGTTCGATAGGTAATTTGGTCTTAAATCTGGGAATCTTTTGCATTGTTGAATCATCCAGAATCTCTTGTCTGTGTCTTTGTCTTTCCATTGCAGCTTCAAAGCACATCATGAAGTTTATCAATGTTGATCCCCCAGAAGTGAAATTTGAGAAAAAAGAATTCTCGCTCTCTGATCTTGATGTTGTTCTCATAAGCCCACACAACTCGACATCTTTAAAATAAGCAGGTATCCATCGATTTCTTATATTATACATATCTGATAACCACTTATTCTCTTTCAAATCGAATTCTTCAATCAACAAATGCCATTTCTTTTCAAATTCATCAGGATCTATATATAAACTCCAAACAAGATGATGCAATCTTCTCCTAAAAGTACCATTATCTAGTACTTTTGAACAAATCTGCAAATTTATATAATGTTAATATTATATTTGTAAAACTAATTACTATAAAGTACATGAATAAAAAGAATATAACTTTTTTTCACATGTGAACATACACTTACTAGACTTGAACAATGATTTTCACTTTAACACTGGTCTATAATCTAATCAAAAGCAACTTCAGTCACATCTAAACATATAATAATTCGTATACTAATTTATATATAAATTTTTACACTTTTTTATATATAATTCAAATTTCAATAATCTAATGATTATTCATATGTCATACCATCTGATTGTTATGTATAATAATTCATATATAAATTTCTAAACATAAAATTTCTATTAATTGCTTATAATGTTGCCTCGTGTGAATGACTCAATTAAAAATTCTTAAAAATGTAGAAGTATGATTTAAATTAAACAAATCTACTTGTCTTACCTTTAACAGAAGCTTGTTTGTAATATAGCCACATACAAAGCCAGTGTGTGGATCAATATAAACAAAGTCAATAGCAATTTCCTCTTTGCCGGAGTTCTGAATCAGTAATCAACCAAGCTGGTTGCTTATGAAAAGCCTTTAGGAAACAAGTCAGCAACCATTTGTATGACTTTGTTGTTTCATTAGAGAGCATACCAGCACCAAAGGTGACACACTTTCTGTGATTGTCAATGCCAGTGAAAGGTACAAAGACCATATTGTACCTATAAGTTTAATTAAGCAAAAAAAGAAAAAAGCTTATGAGTACTTTTGACACTTTTTAAGAATCTTAACTAAATTAAAAGAACTTTTCACAACACACAGTCAAAAGAAAGATATACTAGATTCTGTACAAAATGATTTATTTTTATTATTCTAACACCAGTTAATTGAATTAAAGTACTTTTCTCATAAAAATACATTGTCATTAATTTTCACATTTGAAAAGAATGCTTTAATATGAATTTATAAAAATTAGTTTGGATTTTACAATTTAAACACAATTTTTATTTCACATGTGCAAATATATTTTTGAATACAAAATTAATGAATGAATATACTTTTAAAATACGTAAAAGAATTCATACTTACTTGTTGGTTCTGAATGTTGCATCAAAAGATATCGTGTCACCAAATTCTTTGTAGTTGTATTTAGACATCTCATCAGCCCAAAAGAGTGCACTAAGTTGGCTATTTTCCACAACATACTCAAAACCGAAAAAGTTGGTCTACATGTTCTTTTTTCTGTTGTTCATCAATAGTAACAACATTTGCGCATACGCCATCACCAATAAGCGCGTTCAGATCTCTTTGAGGTGAATTCCCTATCCTCAGTTTTTTTCTGTCGCATTTACTGATTCGTACCCACCATGTGTACTCGCATACAGATGATGTGCTCTTGTAGGCCCAATGCTTGTACTACCCAGTTGTTGAACAAATATCTGCTCAGGGTGACTCATCTGTTTTCTTTTCTTTGTAAGATTCCTATAAGCTTTAGGGACAAACGTATGATTATGTGCCTCCTCAAACTCATACAATACATACCCTGTATGTGTAACATTTATCTTGAATTTAGCCCTCGCCAAACATCCTGTTCTTATGATACTTCCGGTTCTGATCTGATTTTCACTTGGTTTGCTTCACTCCTTGTATCCTTATTACACCTTTTGGAGCAATCCTTGAACCTTTGTTTGCAAAGTAAGTATTTACGTGCTGGTATCCCACTCTTCAATTTTTCTTGTGTTGACTTCCTAATTGTAAACCCTGACTTTTCAGCATACTTCGCATACATTTCAATGCATTTATCAATTGTTGAATATTCACTTCCAATTTTTGGTTTTTCAGACTCATCTACTATAGGTTTGTAGTTAAAAGTTCCATCTGATAATTCTATTTCTTCACATATATCTGAATCAGCATCTTTAACATAATGAATACCTGCAACACAGTTTATTTTATATAAAATCTTATCAGGTAGTATTTACTAACAATTTCATTCATTTATAATACTATTACATGAAAAAGACAGTATTAATATATAATTCTATCGTCAAACATTAATTCACTAGTAATATCAAAGACAATATTAATATACGCACGAAAATACTTTAAGAACACTCTAGTAATATCAAAATTTAATTCATTACTAAACTTTTTTCACGCGTGGAGATACTTTAAAAATCCACTAATAACATCAACACTTAATTCCTTGCTAAACTTCTCATGCGTGAAAATACTATAACAATCTTCTAGTAACATACATATTTGATTCCTATCTAAAAATTTCACATCTGAAGATACTTTAAAAAACCGCTATAACATCAACATTTCCTTTGCTGGAGTGAACATCTCATACTTACTGGTCTGCCTTAAGATCTATACAAATACTAGAATATATAAAGTGACGTGTGGACCTCGGATACCAGAACAATAAATTTTACAATAAATGTTTACAATAAATACTGAACAGAGTTAGGTGTTTGGCAAAGAAAATTAGAATATAGAATTCAAAGTTGTATTGTAAATGCTACTGCGAATTTAGTTAAATGCATAGATTTAATAAAATCAAAGTAGGCGTTGTTTCAAAGCGGTGTTGCACTGCATCACTTTGTTTCTTTCTTCTAATAAAGGCTTTTACCTACTATAATTATCCTTTTCTTTAACTGGTCATCCAAACTCTAAGAGCAATAGTGATTGATCACCAAACTCCCACCACTAACCTTAACACCAAACCGTGTGTGGTGGAGGTGTAGTGGCGATGACGTGTTTTTCTTGCCTAACTATGCGTGGATATTGCATCCACTACGCACAGTCTAAGAGGATAAACATCAGGACTATCTAAACAGTCTCAAGCCCAAACCATATGTGGATTAGGAGGGTCACATTTATTATCTGTTTTTTTCTTAGAAAATCAAACCATGTCTGGTGTGCCCCATACAAAAACAGAAATTTTTTTAAACACTTTGAAGATACACTACAACTTAAGATTTATACAAATCTATGACTATGAATCTGACAATTGTAGATTCTTACCCTGTTAACCATAGAAAGTCAAACATTTGGTAACTATGGTATGGATCCATAATTTTTACGGATTTATATATATCAGAGGAAAGACAACAGATACTACTAATTATGTATGTATAAATTTTTTTTAAACACATGTGAATATACTTTACAAATCAGCTAGTAACATCAATCGATTCCAATCTAAAATTTTCACATGTGAAAATACTCTACAAATCCGCTAGTAACATTAATATTTGATTCCTATCTAAAATTTTCACATGTGAAAATACTTTACAATCCGCTAGTAACATTAATATTTGATTCCTATCTAAAATTTTCACATGTGAAGATACTTTACAAATCCGCTAGTAACATCAATCGATTCCAATCTAAAAATTTTACATGTGAAAATACTCTACAAATCCGCTAGTAACATTAATATTTGATTCCTATCAAAAAATTTCACATGTGAAAATACTCTACAAATCAGCTAGTAACATTAATATTTAATTACTATCTAAAATTTTCACATGTGAAGATACTTTACAAATCCGCTAATAACATCAATAGATTCATATCAAAAAATTTCACATGTGAAAATACTCTACAAATCAGCTAGTAACATTAATATTTAATTCCTATCTAAAATTTTCACATGTGAAGATACTTTACAAATCCGCTAATAACATTAATAGATTCCTATCTAAAATTTTCACACACACACACACACACACATATATATAGATATATATATATATATATATATATATATATATGTATGTATATATATGTATGTATATATATATATGTATGTATATAAACAAATCTTCATTCCTTCTTAAACTTTTCGTCTTAAATTTAACTTTTAAAAATACGATTAGTAAAATCAAGACCTAATTCCTTTCTAACTTTTTACACATGGTGGACGGTACTTTAAAATCAACTAATAAATCATAATTTTAAGTAGATTACTAGCTAAATTTTCACGTGTATGTGAGTCAATTTTAAATATACGTTTTTAACATCAAAAACCTAATTCCTGCATAAATTTTCACATTTGATGATACCTTACAGAATATGGTAATGTATAAGATTCCTAATTCTGTAAAATTATTCACATGTGAACATACTTTATCCAATCGTACGTAAAGTCAATATTTGATTAACTATCTAAAATTTTCACATGTGAAGTACTTTACAGTCCGCTTAGTAACATCAATATTTGATTCCTATCTAAAACTTTCACATGAGTAAGATAACTTTTCAATTCAACTCAGTAACATCAATAGATTCTATCTTAATTTTCAATGTATAAAATATTCTACATATTCGCTAGTATAAATAATAAATTATGATTATATACTCTTAATAATTTAATAAAAATAAACAAAAAAATATATTCTGTCAATTATTGTGTAATTGATCGAAAAAAAACTTCATTCTTCATTCATCATTCATCGTATGTGTGACCTAATATCATTTACAGATCTCCTCCTTCTTCAGTCAGTGAAGTCGATTTAACTGATTTTTTGATATATTAAAGTTACTCGGCAATGATCCTGTATTGAGTACAGTAAATAATGATCGGTTTTTGTTTAATGGTAATGATTGACAGTTGGGGTAAAGGTGAACAAAGGGTCGTAGAACGTATCACAGGCTTGAACATGTTGTTAGTGGTTTTTGATATGGTGGTGATATCGGGATTTGATCGGATGGTTTGAACAGGTGTTAAGCGGTGGTAAGCGGTGGTGAACGCGGGGTGGTTTTTGATAGGTTGGTTTGTTCTTGAATCGCAGGGTGATTAGTACTGGAGTTAGGGTTCAGGCTTGTGGGTTTTCACCTTCTTGTGTGTAGTTTGTGTGTTTGTTTTTATTTTTATGTTTATACGAGTATATTGTTATTTTGGAAATGGTCTACAAAAAATTACCGCCTGTCTTGCATATGTTGTGTTTTTGGTTGATTAAGCTAGTCCCTTTTGATTCAAGATATATTGAATGGGGGATGGATGGTCCGGGCTATATGTTCGAGGCAGGTGGCAGGGCGATACTTTTTGGAGACAGGAGTTCGGGTTCGACCACGCACGGTCTACCTACCAAATAGATTAATATACTATCAAGGTAAGTAGTTTAGATGGGTGTTGTGACTGCTTATTACTTTTATTTCTACATTAAGTAACATTCCATGTTCTTTTATATAGATAGTATATTCTATATATATATATTATTTTATAATTATATTTTATATATATATTTATATATTTATATAATTATATAGTAATATATATATATTTATATATATATTTATATATATATTATATAGTATATTTTGTTGGTTTCTTTGCAGCTTGCCTAGCGGATTTTATGAAGCCTCTAAATTTCCACTCCCCCAAACTGAACTCCACCAATACTCCACCATTCACCTCCACCACGAGCTTCATCCCATGATTGTAACCCCTCAACACCGTAACCCACCACACCTCAACACCCCTTTTCCACCGAAAGCGTCCCACTATTTAAGCTTAAAAGTAAAAGGTCTAGGTGGTCCACGAGTGAAAAAGCAAAAAGAAAAGAAGAAAGTCAGCGAAATTATATGTTGTGCTATTAGAGTTTTCATGATCTTGCTATATTAAAGATTTTATATAGTCATATGTAATTTTATTTATTTTTGTTATTATTTGTGAACATCAGGGTTTAACATAATAGCCCACAAAAAAGTCATGGACAAAAAAGGAAATATATTATTGTGATTTTATCCAATCTATATACTTCTTATACTAAGGATATTGCTATAATTCTTTGAATGTGAATTTGAATAAGTGAAAACTGATGTTTGTAGGAAGGAATATTAAAACTGATATTTTATTATAGATTACAATAAATTTGTAATAACATTTGAATATTAAATTTAGTCATCTAATATCTATTTTTACATTTTTAATAAGCCACATTGATTTGATCATTGTTACCGCGACCTTTAATATATTATTAAATAGTGTAACTGTTAAAATTCCCATTACTTCCTATAATGATTATTAAAAATGTGTAACCGCGATCGCATATAGAATTACACAAAACCATTTCATAATCTCCCAACACATAATGTTATTTTACAAAAAAAAATAATCCTCTCAACATACCCTCACTTTCATTCTCAACTCTTGCGTGGTACTTTCTGCAGATATTTTTTATTTTTGTTAGAATAAACGCTTATTTTTAAGTTCATTAAGAAATATTTACTCTATATCATCTAGACGTTAATTATTTGCAGCTGTACAATTACCCGAATGTGCTATGACGCACGAGTAACTCGTCTGTACATACATATATCTATATTATACATAAAAAATATAAAACATTTTGTTAGGTTTTATGGACTGGTAAATAAAATTTTTTAATTTTTCATTAGTTTTTTTTTAGACGGTTATTTATTTAAAGACTAGCAAGGAGCTAGAAATTCTCCAAGATACAGATGTTGATTTTATAAACCTATCTATGTCAAACTAAAAGACGCTTTAGATCTATATTAAATTCAATTAAAAGGAACGAGACTCCATATCTTCAAAGAGAGAACGCCTTCGAAGGGAATAGACGGACCAAAGATGCTCTTGTTGCGGAAGTTCCAAATCTCCTAACACATAGTATAACAAACACCTTCAATCAACTTTTTGTACTTAGAATGAAGCCGAATATTCGAAAGCCAAACTAACCAATCCTCATAACAAGCAAGCTTCGTAAAAATAATATCCCACCAGTTACACACCTTATAAAAAACCTCTCTTGGCATGCGAAGAAAATATGATTAACCAATTCCACCGCCAAGCCACAAACTGGACATGAGATAGAAGCAATATCCATACCTCGTTTAGAAATGTTCAACCTAGCCCAAACCCATCACCTCCCATAGCAAAAGTTCGGAGACTAACTTTCTAAGCATGGGTTTTAATTTGGGATTGGCACGGCAGTAAACCCATACTGGTTTGGACGAACTTCTGCAGTCCTAGATAAGAATCTATCAATTCTTCTTCGAACAGAGGCAACAGAAAAAGTCGTGAGTGCCCTCTAGAGACCATATCCACCTGTCCCGCATGTCCACAAGATTAATATCTTCCAAACTTGTGATAAGTTTCTGTGATACTGGTGGGGGGGGGGGGGGGGGGGGGGGTAACCCTGTTCTATACCCCCTCTTGGGTTTCAGCAAAGAGAAAATCCCAAATCAACATGAGACATTTTTTCTGCAACAGTAATGTTTTTACATGTCTCCAAGGCATAAATTCTATGGTAGAGAGATCTAAAAGTGACATTACCCCTCCAAATCGTTCTCTTAAAAAAAGTGTCAAACCCCGATTCCCTTTTTTTTGAAATAAAAAACTGAATAAATCCGTACCATTATTCTTTAGATGCTCAATCTCACGGATAATGTCCCACCAAATGGACAGGTGGCTGTATTTAGCCTTGTTATCCAATTTGCCATCTTCACCATATATGCCTTTAATAACCCTTGCCCATAATGATGAATTTTAAGTGCGGAACCGCCACACTCATTTAAATAACAAAGCTCTATTCAACGCGTAAAGGCTCGAAACACCTAGCCTTCCTTTTTCTTTAGAAGCTAAAACCTTTCTCCATTTTACCCAATCTCGTTTCACTCCTATTAAGTTCTTGCACATTAAAAAGATATACGAAATAGTTTCCATTTACATTGAAAGAACTTTCATGGGGTACTTTGAAATAAGAACATATTTTATGTGCCATTGAACCTGAAAACCGATTTAGAAGACGTTATCTACTTCTAATTTGATTAGGTCTTCATCTCTTCACACTTTAGACAATTCCGAGCAGTAAGTTCATTTAACATGTCATTCCAAGGTTGAATACGAGACATATTGTCGCCGACCTTCGAACCTAGGTAAGATAATAGGGCTTTTAGGGTCTCACATCTAAATCTTTGCTGACTACCTATTCACACCTTTTATTTTCTAACAAAAATTCCAATGATATGTTAATGCGTATTAATTGTGTAGAATAAATTTTGCCAATGTTTTTAAATTTATAAACTCGTTTTCCGAAACACGCAACCTTAAAGGATAGAGAACAACGGTCGTATATAGTACAATAGCTTGGTAAATCTAAAGTCGTCCCAAGAGCTAAGGTTTGATAGTTCTAATTTGATTGTTGTCACGATTGAAAATATTAAAGATTGATTCTAAGAATTATAGGAAAGTAAAATGCAATAAAATAAATAGATAGAAGATTTCAGGGAGAAAGGCGTGCTAACCTAACCATTTCATTACCAATGATATGTTTATATTTTCCTGTGCAATCTTCAATTATAAGTTTCATTAGTGGTTACTAAAGCGACCATACCTGGTTTTTCATTCAAGGTCTGTCTTTTGCTTTAATTCTGCCGATACAACATTTCCCCACTATAATCACAATGAGCAGGGCATCCAAGTTGTAATTAGTGGTTAAACCTCACAACTACCTCCTTAAGACCACATCTATAATCTTAAGATACCGATTATAACCCTCTCTGATAGAGTTCCCATGCATTTTAATGTTTTTATTGCTGACAAGGGGGTCGATAATGGTTTATATTCCTACACTATGGATAGAGGTCAAGCTACCATAGGTTCTCCCAACTAAATCCCAGGTTCAACATGTTAAGTCTAATATTCGGTATTAATGAAGATCTAAGCCATATTCTATACTACAAAAACATGGGGATCAATGAATGGCTTTCTAGATTACTATAACATAATAACTCCTTATATGTAAACCATAAGTTATCATATTTTTAACCATCAAAGTTACTACATGGTTGGCCCAGAAACGCACTAATTTAGAAGCACTTGGAGTGCATTGTTTTGCCACTCAAGTAAGTAACTATAACTACGCAAAGAATCAAGAAGGAAGAATTAATGTAATAACTTAATAGCTTGGTTGTTGATATACTCATTATTCGTGTACATGAGGATGAATAGTGAAACATATGACGATTTTTTTTTTAAATATAATAAGTATGGCTTAGAAGCAGTGGCTTTTGCCTCTTGGGACCTTTCTCCTTTAGATTGGGAAATGCTTTAACTTTAGATGTTTATTTGGGTGTTACACCTTAGTAGTGTTGGTGATAAGTGGTACATGGTGGTGGTGGGTGTGTTCAGTGATGGTGCGTGAAGTGTGAGTGTATTTGTGATGAGTGAGTACGTGTGATGATGATTGAGCCGGTTAGGGGTTGGGGTGGGCTTTATTTATAGGGCTTCGTAAGGTTTACGGCACGTATAACCCACTTATGGGTTGTTTTCGCCGTAATCTTGCACTACACGTAATCTATCCATATTCTTGGTTTTTTAGGTTGTGTCGGGCATAACCGCGGGTGGCAATGGTCTACTCAGTTTCGATGACTTTTTGATGAGGCTTGTGTCTTCATCGCGGGGGAGGTGATTTGGGGGCGGATGTTGCGGGGTGTGTGGTGATCGGTTGGGGGTAATAAGGGGGGGGTGGTTGCGGGACTTTGGGGGTGGGGGTGCGGGTGAGGGGGGGGTTCGCGGGGGTGGGGGTGTTGCTTTCGTGTGTGTGTGGCTGTTGTTCTTTGGTTGTGATTGTTAAGTGGACTCGTGCATTAATGTTGTCGAATGACTCTCTTTCTTGTTTAATACAGATGTTACGGCGTATTCCCTCGGGGGGCGTGGGTTATTGGCGGGTGTGGGGGTTGGTGGGCGGGCGGGTTGGGGTGGGGGTATGTGGTGGGGGGTGGGTGGTGGGGGGCGGGGTGTGCGAGCGGGGGGTCAGTCATGGGGGTAGCCAGTGTTTTGGGGTTTGTTCCTGTGGTACTTTACTACGTTAGCGGCTGGGGTGGAAAACACTTGGCTTATATCCCGGGGCTTGGCAGTGGGATTCTGAGGGAATTGGTTTGTTAGATTTGTATTTTTTAAATTTGCTTACTCTTGGTGCCTGAAGGGGGAAGGGGGAGTGGGAGGAGACAATAATCGCTCCTGTATTTATGTTTCGTCCCCCCAGGATCAGGGTGCTTCTTTACGTTTAACATTCTTGTTAGCTTTTTTATGGGGGAATTTGATTATTAAAATGTGTCAACTATTTTAACGTTTAGTTATTATCATATTTTCCCCGCCTAGTGGATGCGACTTCCCTCTAAATGTAGATCCTGGGTTAGAATAATTCATAAAAAGATTGTTCCAATTTAACTTGGAGAATCAGATAAATGATGTAATCTAGACAGAGAAATTGAATTTATAAAACTACTTATGCCAGGAAAGATAAACATCTGAGTCGTACATACCTCAACCTAAAAAAGGGTCGAATAAAAAACTACTCAAACTCTTCATTCATTAAAGCCAAGTGTTCATTTTGTGGGGGGCGTGAGGTGATTACTCATATTTGCACGTTTCCATAGCATGTATACTATCATAAGCTTGGAAAGGTACACAAGTCTCATCCTACATAGAATTCAGGGTCTAAATCAGCAAAAGTGGTACGAATTACATCCAAATGTTGGTTGGTCACTTGTTAAAATGCCTCCGAATGTTAATAGTTGACCTACTGTTAAAACATCGGTGTCTGTTAAAAAAATGGGTAGTCAAATTGTCCACTTATACAAAAATGTTGTCTTCATGTATTGCAAGTAGTTAAAATCATTATGTGGATTGTTGATAGTGGTTGTTCAAAGCATATGACGGGTGATCGATCACTGCTGAATAATTTTGTTAAGAAATTCATGGAAACCGTCCGCTTTGGGAACGATCATTTTGCAAAAATCACAGGCTATGGCGATTATGTACAAGGCAACATCATTGTGTGTCATATATATTACGTTGAAGGCCTAAGACATAATCACTTCAGTGTCGGACAATTCTGTTACGGTGATCTAAAAGTTGTTTTTTTCTCAAAAACATGTTACGTGCGAAATCTGGAAGAAGATGATCTGCTTATAGAAGATCGTGAATCCAATTTGTATACTATCTCCATTTATGATATGGCTACTTCTTCACCTATTTGTCTTAAGTCCAAAACTACTTCAACAAAGTCATAGTTATGGCACTGCAGACTCTCACACTTAATTTCGGTACCATAAACGATCTTACCAAACATGACCTGGTTGATGGTCTTTCGAAATTCAAATATAGAAAAGATCACATTTGTTCTGCATGTGAGCGGGGAAAGAGCAAGAAAGCTTCTCATCCATCTAAAGTGGTTCCAAGTAATCATTCCAAGTTGGAATTACTACACATGGATTTATGCGGACCAATGCGGGTAACATCAATCAACGAAAAGCGGTATATTCTTGTTATCGTTGATGATTATTCTCGATTCACATGGGTATATTTTCTTTGCACAAAAGATGAGACTCCAGAGATAATCAAGAATTTTATTGCTCGAGTTCAATTGAACTACAATGCAAAAGTTTGCAAGATTCGCACTGACAATGGTACTGAATTCAAGAATGCAACTCTTAAAGCTTATTATGATAAGTTAGGCATTATGCATCAATTTTTGATTGCTCGTACACCTCAACAAAATGGTGTTGTTGAATGACGTAATCTTACTCTTGTCGAGGATGCACGCACAATGCTTATTTTTTCATGATTACCAGAATTTCTTTGGGCCGAGGCAGTTTTCACCGCTTGCTTTACTCAAAATCGATTAATAATTCATACAAGGTACAAAAAAACTCCATACGAACTTCTTTATGTAGAAAACCAAATGTGGAGTTTTTTTATGTGTTTGGTTCATTGTGTTATCCAACGAATGACCGAGATGATCTTGGAAAAATGAAACCTAAAGCAGACATTGGTATCTTCATTGGTTATTCAGAAACCTAACAAATGTGTTCTCATTGTTAAAACATGTGTTTTTTGTGATTTCCATTCACATACATAACCTGCATTTTAAAATCACATCGTTCTCAAAATCCAATAAAAACAACGATCTCTCGAATATTTGATGATTTTTATAGAATGGTATAATTTCGAGGGGGAGTTTTTCATTGTTTTGTCAAAATCTGGACTTTCAAAAAAGAAGAAAGATTCAATAACGGGCTAACTGTGCAAAGGGATCATAATTCAAGTGGGAGTTTTTGAATTTTTTGGTAATAAAACTCGGTATCTAAAACTACAAGGACCAAATCTATCATTTTTCAAACAAAAATTTGGACAAAAAAACTCCAAGGACTGAAATTGTCACATTCCAAACTTTCAATTTCGGACGGTATAAATAGGAATTATAATTCATTTCTTATTTTTTTTTATTCCGAATTTGCTGTCGAAAAATAAGAGAAAATCAAATCTTTGATTTTGAGTTCATTACAACGATCACAACGTTTTTCTCTTCTCAAACGTAAGTAAAGGTTGATTTTATATCTCTTGGAAATGGATTTTTGATATGTTATTGAGATCGAATGTAAATTCGATAAGATTTAGGGTTTCCAAATTTAGGGACTTTGATAATTGATGATAGATTTAGGCTTAATAATGTTAATAATAGTGTTTGTGTACAGTTAATTGTGATAAAAACTGATCAAACTCCAAAAATTTCAAATTCGACATAATGGTAAAAATTCAAAAGTTTTCAAAATTTGTCAAAATTGATTAAAATAAGAATAAATGCCAAATAATGATCAAATTAGATTCTTAAAGGCTTGATTAGATCAAATTTGTTGAAAAAGTGGTCCAGTAATTCATTTTCGACAAAACAAAATTGAAAAGGATCAAATTCGGAAGAGTCAAATATGTGAAAGTCAAAATTCGGAAGTCACATTGAAAAAGTCAACTTTTAATTTCAGAAGTGTCGAATTTGTTTCTAAACGCACAAAATTTTTGGGAGCATTCTAGATTTAATATGTGATAATGATAAATGTCTGAATGTGTTGTCTAAAGCTTGATGTCTGTAAATAACAAGATCAGTATCTCACGTGAAGTTGAATTTCAAACGTTTGTGAAAAAGGTACCACAAAAATTGAAAACATGTGATCAAGTTTTGATGAATTTTATACTTTGTGTCAATTATGTCTATTCTCAATTGTTTAAGTAGTCTAAGTCGTATCCGGTTACGACCGTTTTCTGCATTGAACAGAATGAGGAGTGAGTGACTTAGTGACCATTCTGTTGTTGAATTAGATGTGTTTGTTTATATGGTATAAGATTCATTACAAGAAGAAAAAATGAAGAATTCAAAATAACTAGAGTCTGATAATTCAATTCTTAATTGTTTAAGTGGTCTAAGTCATGTCCGGTTTTAAACATTTTCTGCAATGAATAGAATGAGGAGTGAGTGACTTAGTAACCATTCAGTTGTTGAATTGGGTTTGACTGATTCTATGATACAAAAACAAATGCTTTTGGTACAAATGATTTTTGAAAAAGTTCTCAAATTTCAATATTGTGTCAAAAATGGTACTCTTTCACAAAAACATTTTAAGAATATGAATGATATCTCTTATTCAAAATCAGAGAGTATCTTCATCATTCTTGAAAGAGTATCATTTCACAAAGAATTTCTGGTAAGGATATTCTAAACAGAAAGAGAGACAAAAACCATACGCGAAAAAGAAAATCTGAAGTGTGTTCGAAAAAGAAATGCCAGAACACACAAAAAGAGAAATCAAAAGAAAAATGAGAATAAAGCGTATGACATGTGCTAGAAAAAGCAAGAATAAGAACATGAGAAAGAAACTGACCAAAATATGTTCAAAAAGAATTGACAGAACATATAAAACAGACAAAGCAAAAAGAGACAAAAATGTCACATTAATTGTTTGTTATCTAACATCTGTAATCACTCATTTATAATTTATCATGACACTACTACAAAGACAAGTTGATGTTCATCAAGACGAATTATGTCCACCCAACAAACGCTATGAACTCATGGATGCTAACAAGAAGATCGATCTTGATAATCTATTGTATCCGAATGAAAGCAAAATCATGGCAAACATCATTCAGAACCATCCACTCAGATTCAGCATTGCTTCTTCTTCATTTGTGCCATGGATCTACTTGGGGCAGTTCTAGCATACTTTGTAAGAAGATGGATCAAAGTATATGCTTAAGTTTGTACTTGATCAAAAAGAGATCACTATGACTCTTAATGATTTCAGAAGAATCTTTTATCTGCCACAAGCTACCGATAACAATCATGAACAATTTGTTACTGCTCTAAAGTTTTTAGAAATGGTTCCATTCTTTCTGAATACTCTTGGTTTTACTCTGGAGTTAAGATCACCATCCAACTTCAACACGACAGGACTTGTATAACCATGGCAGACACTTGGAAAGATATTTGCTCAATGTCTTACTACACGAGTCACTGGTCATGATCAACCGCCTTTGCAGATTATGTAGATGTTATATTGTTTTGTCAACAATATACATGTAGATTATGCTGAGCTACTTTGGGAAGGATTGCATTATGCACTTGAACATCCATCAACACAAATTCCTTATCCAAGATTCACAAAACTCATTGTAGGACACTACATGACTGTATTTCATTTGATTTCTCATAGAGCACATGATAAGTACCATAATTTGGAAGACGATGTGATGGTTAAGAATATATTCAATTCAGGGAAGGATAAGGATGGTGTTGAAATGAAGATTCCAAGTTGGATGATCACGGATGAGATGATGCTTACAGATCATTATCAGATGTATGATGCGGTGTTTGGGGTAGATGTTCCTACGACTCAGTCACAACCGATTGAGTCTACCCAGGGAACGCATAGGATAATTAGCACCCCTAGGTCACCTAACCCTGAGACGGATGAAGGAGAATCAAGTGCTCCACGAAAGTCTACCGTTATTAGACTTCGTATTCCTAAAAGACGATCAACTCGACTTACTCCACCAACACCAATCCTAACTATTGATGAGGCTAATGACATAATCTTACAAGATACAATTCAACTAAGCCTTAATGAGCAGAAAAGTCATGATGAGATTGAAGCAAAGAAATATGTACAAAAAGTTGAGGAGCACTTTATTGCCGAGGAGATTGAGAAATTGGTAAAAGGAGCAGAGAATGTAGAAAATGTTGAGGTTGATAGTTCCACCCTTAGGAAAAATGATAATCCAATTGTTCCCGGCACTAGGTTAGAGCCCGGGGGTAATAAGGAAAGTATGTAGGTGGAGATAACTGCTACTGAATAACCTGTAAATGTTATTGAAGAGGAGAAAGAGTCAGCAGAGGATGATTATGAGTTAAGAAGAAGGGAGAAGGGGAAGCATGTAGAGGAGTCTAGGAGTACACCATCACCCACAAAATTAGATCCCCTAGGACTCATTCTACTCTCGTATCTTCAAATATTGAGAAACTCTAGGAATTAACGGTCACTGATCCACCACCTTTATCTTTTACACCATCATCATTTTCATCAAAATCTAACATAACTGCTACAAACTGACTCTTATCCTTGTTCAAACCCAAGCCTGGACGCTTTAAACGATACAGGAGTTTCTTTGATGAATTGCAAGGACGATACGGTTATCTGTTTGAGCATCTAAAGAAAAGGTTAATGCCAGGAAAGAAGTTGAATGTGCTTGCTCAACATCTACAAGAAATCTTGGAAGAGTCGTTGCCCACAATGGTAGATGATTGAGTTAAAGAGCTTACAAAGACACAAGTTCCAGTATATGTTCACAATGGCTCATAATGGAAAGACAACAGAGTCAAGCGGATGTGGCAAGATGATTACAGATGCAATACAGCAAGAATGCAAGAATATTCAGGCAAAGATTTCTTCACAAATTAATGATGTTATCACTAACCACATTCCCTCGCAGGTTGATTCATCGGTCAAGAATTATATGTCAGGTCATATTTTACATGTGCACCCGACTCAAGCCACACCAACCTCTATACAAGAACAACAACAACTGTATCTGATCATGAGAGACAATACTCAGCTGCAACAGGATGACTTACCAATTTGGCTCGATCTTAAGTATAAGTTTGAAAGACTTCATATGGCTACTACTCTTTGTAGACCTTTTGTCGTTCGTCCAAGAGATCAGGATGATCCTCATGATGATGCTCATCCTGAGGGGGAGAAAAGTGCAAAGAGGCATAAGACGTTAAGCATGGAACCTTTATGTTTGGAGAATCGTCATCTGGTCAAGACTTTGAAAGTGAACCAGGTCCATCAATGTTAGGTAATCAAGAACAAATAGATGACTTTGATTTTTGGACAGATTCCTAAGCCACAGATGATGATGAGATTCCTATCGAGAAAGTATCACAAGAACTTGTGGATGAAATGTCACATACTGTTGATGAAGCAAAGCTACGTAAAGTTGTTGATGAAAAGTTAAGACAACGATGCACTTCAGGAGATGAGCATCAATACCACATTGATCAGATGCAAAACTTCTTTAAGAATGATATTGTGTAGGGAAGCAGGAAAGAAATCTTAGTCTCACAACATCCATAAAGGCCCACAATAGTCATACAAAGCTTCCAAAGAGATCCTAAAGCTCGTGCACTATCTCTGCTTAATCAAGATCTATTGTACCTAAAGAAAGGAAGCTCGGGACCTGAGAAGATTGTGATGTCTCTTCATAAGTTTCTTGCAGTTATCTTTTCTGATGATGATATTGAAGAAAGAAATTCAAGATGGGTAGACAAGTGTGTAAATAAGTTTAATCCATATGCTCGATATAATGTCGAACATTAGAAGAATCCGCATGCAAAGATCTTCAACATCAAGAAACAAAAAGAGCCCGGAAAGCCAAAGGAAGTAGTCTACTCAAATTCAAAGATTGTTGATATCACAAGACTTATTGGGAACTAGGACATGAGCACAAGTTTATAACAGAGATTGTTGCAAGAAGAGCAAATGGTAGCATAGTGTCAATCACAGAGTCAGAGTACAAGAACCTCAACAAGGATGATATTAAGGATATGTATCTGCTAATTGTTAACAACAAGGTAGACGACTATGCTAAGACTAGTCTGTTGTGGTCATTGTCAGTCTTCATCACGAGTACAGTGATCTGGGAAAGAGTGCATAATTTCTAGCTAGGTGTGGAAAGCTATCAATAGAAGGTCAATCTTACTGTACCACGAATCACTTTCCCAGGTATTGAGAACTTCAAGATGTTCTTTATCATCTTTGAACCAGTGTATGTCATTATATACAAGAACAGCAAGAAAGAAAAGAGAGTGATGAGACGTCAAGAGGTTTATAAGTTCTGTAATTCTACATTAGAAAGAGTTTTGAAAGGGTTAAAGAGCTATAATAACGGTGTAAAGCATGGGTATGTGACTCTAAGTCTCGGTAATGAAGATGTTGAATACCTGCAACTGTTTAAGGAAGAGATTGAAGAACGGTTAAAGCATCGTGATCAAATGAGATGTTGGGAAATA
This sequence comes from Tanacetum coccineum, assembly GCA_026074375.1. Taxonomy (NCBI): domain Eukaryota; kingdom Viridiplantae; phylum Streptophyta; class Magnoliopsida; order Asterales; family Asteraceae; genus Tanacetum; species Tanacetum coccineum. The sequence goes on from BQNB010014932.1 coordinate 34,878, forward strand.
TACGTGAATGGACGACCACTAGGATCGAGAAGGGAACGCCCAGAATAAGCAACCCTTAGGGGGAGATTGTTAGGATCATAAAAGTGTCGATTATGATACTTTAAGTGGTTTTATTTATTTTTAGTGTTTAGTCTTTATTTTTCATAGTAAAAAGTATTTTGTAATAAGGAGAAATATACTAAAAGTAGTAAATAGCATATTATCCAAAGACTAGGGACTAAATAGCAAAATTAGGAAAATAAAGGAAGGGAAGCTCTCCTCCATCTCCTATAAATAGCCACCTAATCACCATTAGGTGGTTAAGGCTTGTAACAAACTCATTTCCCTCCCCTTTTATATTTTGTTATAAAATATGGAAATTGTGAAAGCCTTGCCTTCCTATCTTTATTCTCTCTATTCAATATCGTTCAATATTGTGTGATTCAAGCTAAATCAAGACCTAACACGTTCTTTGGGAAGAGCTTTGGTAAATAGATCCGTAAGTTGGTATTCAGATCCGACAAAGTATAATTCCGTCGTTCCCTTTTCAACGTGTTATTTAATAAAATGATACCGGATGTTTATGTGTTTTGTACGCGAATGCTGAACCGGATTGCATGAGATAGCAATAGCGCTCTTTAAATCGCAATACATCGCTATTTTGTTGTACATGTATCCATAGTCTAGTAGTTGTGTTCGCATCCAGATGACTTATGCACAACACGTAAACAATGATACTGGGAAGATCGTTTAGAAACTCATCTAGGATCTATAATAACAAAGTTTGTTGATGCGCAGCGAAATTTAAACAAAAACAATGTTATTTAACAATGTTTACATTCATACAAGCCCTAATTCTATTTGATCATAATAGAACATGTTACCTAACTGTAACAAGGATCAAAGATACTTTGATCTTAGGGCTAAAATGATCTCAAGTGGTGAGATCGTTGGTGTATTCCTAAAACATGATTAAAACACCTTAAAAAGCAAACAATGTCTAGGGACCTCTTTATATACAGAGTCCATCTAGACTTACAAAGGAAATCTAATTGTATTAGGAAACTAAATCTTTCCAAATCTTGATCTTTATCCTTTTAAGCAAATCTTCTAGAATCCTCCAACTTCTAGAATTCAATAATGTCGAACTAGACCCTTTTGTTTCATTCTTTTGTATCATCAAATCAATAAATCCCAACAATCTTCCCCTATTTGATGATGACAAAACAAACAGTTAAACTTGTTCCAAGATGATCCATATTAGCTTAATATTCAGCAATCTTCTTCTCTTAAACAATAAGCTTTGTCTTCAACTTAAGCACTTGAACATCTTCAAATCTGATCTTCCATGAATGAAACAGATTCTAATCTTCCCCTTAACTTAAGATTTCCTTTGAACTTGTTGAAACTTCTTCAACACAATGAACATATAATCCATGTTCCATGCCATGCCACCACACTCAATAAGTTGCAAAACATATCATATCATCTTTGTAATATCTTCCGCTTTTTGTCATTATCCATTAGGGGACTGTGAACATATGCAACTTTGATCTTTACAACTACAAACCATATATTAAACTTCTAATCCAAGCTTTCCAATGTCTTAAATTACCCTCCATGATGCATAAAAAGAATAATGAATTCAAGCAGTGGAAACTTAAACTAGCAGTGATAATAATAACTTAGTAGTAGTAATAAGGTTTAACTTGATTTTCACAAGTGAAAACCTTCCCCTCAAATGGTGCATTTAACATATCCAAATGGTTAAACACTTTATCATATCTTCCCCTAAAACCAATATTTTAACCATCTCATGACCAAAAGTAATAGAATCAACCATAAGAACTGTACAAATAACTAACCAGCAGTAGTAACGAATACCATGTAGTACCATCCATGAAGAGCAGCACTAAAAATGACTAACAGTAGTAATCGATACCAAGCAGTAGTAACAATGAAGAGCAACACTAATGGTTGAGCAGTAGTAAAAATACACTAGCAGTATTAACTACTAACTAGTAGTATTAACTTTTATCGAGCAGTAGTAACCATGTATGAAGGAGTAGAAACTTCCAAACAGTTTTAATACGATAACCACTTCAATAAACTTTCCAATCACCATCGAAGGCCAAACATAAATAGATGTATATACCCGGTCCTAAGCTTAGTAACCATAACGAATCAGCCAACCAATGATATCCATAACACAGCTTTAAGACGGATACTTTTACAGCAACATATCCCACATCAAAACCACAAAGCAACGACTCTTGGGATTACTATTATTCTCATATACTGGCAGCACTAACGTATACTGACAGCATTAACATATATTGGCAGCACTAACCATTATTGGCAGCACTAACATATATTGGCAGCACTAACCATTATTGACATACAAGAAGTTATTATGGGAACAAAATACAAACCCTAAAAATTAGGGTTTTCACATCATAACAGATCCCATCTTATATTCCAATACCCTTTAAAACCCTTAACTTCTTCAACCTTCTTCTCACACACAACATGATCATTATTTGATACATGCTTCTATTCTTCAACAACATTTGCCACATTAGCATCCTTCCTCACATAAACAGCAAACATCATCCTAAAATTACCTTTACCCTTACTAGATTGAGAGGACGAAGAACCTGTACTAGTAAACGGGGGTCGAGCTAAAGGCAGTAGGATTACTATTGTTTCCAGTAACCCCAGTCAATTTTGAACTTTCAGTAATATAAATCAACCCCAAAGCAGTATAACTACTCTCATCACCAGCATATTGCAAACCAGGCTAAAAATTCCCACTTAGCGAGTTAAGGTTATCCTTATTCGAACTAATAGTATTACACGAACTACAAGTTTACTTGCACCCACTTGAATGTTTAAAGAACCAGCAAACTCAGAAATATCACCATCAATAGTGCTCAAATCGCTAGCCTTAGAACGCACAACATCAGCAAGTATGCTTGTATTGACCTGACTCATCAAACCTTCAACTTCCATAGCACTCGCATTCAACTCACCCATCTCAGCAGGTTCTATAGATTCTATCCCCACGACCTGTAATGATAACAATTGAGAAAAACCCTAAAATTAGGGTTTACTCTACAGTTTTAAGAATAAATCAAAAGGGATCGATGAACTAATACAAACCAATCCACTGTGATAAGGGTTACGACAATAACATCCAAGCAGATCGAAAACTCAGATCATACAATATTGACAAATAGTATAAAACCCTAGATTAGGGTTTTGTTCAAAGATTCAGCAGCAAAACAGCCATAATCAATCACACCTAGAAAAATCATAAAAGCACAACGGATCCACCCAGCAACACAATAGATGAAACCTTACTTTAACTTTTCTGCATTACCGAATTTAGAGTTTTGCTGAAAACCCTAATGTCACCGAATTTCACATATTATAAAAAAAACAGAAACTCGAAACCCTTTACTTTCTTTAGTTCGATTGTAAAACCTTGTAGATCCTAGATCAAGAGCCACATGGCTCTGATACCAATTGTGAAGATCGTTTAGAAACTCATCTAAGATCTATAATAACAAAGTTTGTTGATGCGCAGCAGGATTTAAACAAAAACGATGTTATTTAACAAGGTTTACATTCATACAAGCCCAATTCTATTTGATCATGATAGAACGTGTAACCTAACTATAACAGGGATCAAAGATACTTTGATCTTAGGGCTAAAATGATCTCAAGTGGTGAGATCATTGGTGTTTTCCTAAAACATGATTAAAACACCTTAAAAAAACAAACAATGTATAGGGATCTCTTTATATATAGAGTCCATCTAGACTTACAAAGGAAATCTAATTGTATTAGGAAACTAAATCTTTCCTAATCTTGATCTTTATCCTTTTAAGCAAGTCTTCTAGAATCCTCCAACTTCTAGAATTCAATAATGTCGAACTAGACCCTTTTGTTTCATTCTTTTGTATCATCAAATCAATATATCCCAACAGATACATATTTAGCTTCAACTGTTGACATCACAGTACAATCTTGCTTTTTAGAACTCCAGCTCACGAGCTTTTAACCTAAAAATTGTAAGCCTCTTGAAGTGCTTTTGCAATCGTCTTTACATCTCATGAGGTTGTAAATACCACTTTAGTTTTACAACTCCTTAGGCAGTGCACCTAACTGTTGTAGTGTAGTATAGGCAAGAAACGGGGGTTGTTATCGTTCTCTAGGGGAATAGCAATGTGAAGGTCCAAACTAAATATAACTAAGATCTAGAAGATTGAAAGAAGAATATTTTTGTATTTTTATAATTAATAAAAGCAAGTAAAATCTCGGGGTATAAAGATGGTTTGATTAATACTATTAATTAACTAATTAAACTAAATAAAGAGAAGAGAATTCGTATGATAGGGGAGTAGTGTTTACTTAATCATGCATGGTCCTTGGTATGCTATTCCTAACTCTATTGCCTTGTCACACTTGCGATTTATGTATAAGTATTTCCGAGAAGCATGATGAATTACACGAAAACGCCGTCTACGTGGTATCTTGCTAGGGAAACACATGTGCAAGGTAGTATGAAGACTATTACACTGCCCCTAGGGAGATATACGCGCATTAAAACACTTAAAGGGAATCATCTACATATAGGTAAGGTTGTATGAAGACTGTTACCTATGGAATCCTTTCTACACAATCATGTCGCTCTAGATCTTTGATACACTTAAGTAACTAGGGTTCTAGAGACTAAGCATGCACACACATCAACAAGAAGCAATATACTTAAGATCTGTATACCAATTCACATTCAATCATAAGCAAACACTTAAAAGATCTAGCCTAGCATGTTCAAGATAGATGAAGCACAAATATCAATCAAACAATAAGACATATTGAAAGATAAAGGATAAAAGAACTTCACTATTATGAATCAAGCAATCAAGGACTATATAGAAGGGTTGGGATACCCTAAAATACTCCCAAAATCTGGTACAAGTCGACCTCCCACAAACTAAACCCTGGTCCTCTATGATATGTATATTTAAAACGTAAAAATCGAGTTTGTATATATAGACTCCAGGGCCTGACGGCGTCACATATTCTTAAGACGTCGTCCCCACGCTAGGGTTTCTAGGGCTTTATATTTGACGGCTGATCCTGACGGCGTCATAATAAATCCAGACAGCGTCACATAATGCTTCAGATGGCGTCACAATAAATCCAGACGGCACCTCCACTCTCTGATCTTGAATCATTAATTGTGTCTGTATGCCCATTTGCCATCTTGTCCCGTTTCTTCCAAAATAGAGCCCAAGTCACGTGTTTTTCCTCTAAATGTCTTCCAAGTGCTAAAAATGCAAAACGAAACGATTAAGCACATATTTAAAGCATTTTTGCATGATTATAAAGGTAAAATGACCCCGAAAAAGTGTATAAAATTACACCTTATCAAATACCCCTACACTTGGATTTGTTTGTCCCTAAGCAAATAAGCTTCTCTACCTAGACAATAGCAATATCGGGGGCATTCAACTTACTTTTTAAAGGCTTTCATGGCATAACCAATTAGACCTCGTAACTAAAACCACGGAAAAGATACACTAGCACCTCGCAATAAGTGTTTGGATATTCTCTCTCTCTCTCTCTCTCGGTGTATAATAAATTATGACAATATGGAAATGGAAAATATAACACTCATTACCTGTCGTAGCATACAAATTACCATAGGCTTGATAAAGGATCAAATCTCCACCGCTAGCGTAAGTACTAATAGTTACTATTGTCACACCCCGCCTAGGCGAAAACACGAGGCGTAACATCATGGATATCATCACAACACAATGGTGTCAACAATAGAGGGAACTAAATGGAATAGATAAACAAATGAGACACAATGTGTCATGACAATATCTAACACAAGATAAAGGAGTCTTGCATTACGATAGCAAAGTCATACCACAAGGGAACATAATCCAAAAGTCTACACCAAATCAACAAACATCCAAGTATCAAACAATTCAAATGACTTAAATAAAATCTCTAGGAGAATGACTCCGCATGCAAGCCTACGGTCTTACTAGCCACTCTTCCTAACTTCAACATCCTCAAGATGATTACCTGAAAATGATGCTTAAAACGTCAACATAAAGTTGGTGAGAGTCATAGGTTTAAGACACGATAATCAAATCCAACCGTAAATTACTATGATAATTAAGAAAACATTGCAGGACAATAAATGAACTATCATACAGGCTAACATGCAAATCCAATCAATCACACAAATACCCAGCAACGACCACAAGACGTCTCATAGCGTACCAAGGTCCCTGTGGTTACCCCCTTAGCCCAGGCCATGGATACTCCCAAAGTAACCTTCCTGCTCGCTAGGCCATAGTACCATCTACTAAACAGGCCATAGATACCCGCAGGTGATCCCCCTGACTTAGTTCGCAATTCTTAATATCACATCACAAAACATGTAGCACACAACATACAATAGTCATGTATAGTCCATGCATCTTTGACAACACATTATCACAGTAATCAAAACATTTCCAAACACTTTGCATCATTTCCACCCTAATAAATCATAAGAAAAAGAGGGGCTATGAAACTCACCTGATGCACAAGCAGCTTCCAAACAATATCAACACAAGCTACACAATACAAACACAAACGCGTTATATGCGACCAAGATAAAAGCTAAAGTCCATGTAACTCACATATGATGGATGTCTAAGAGTTTGTTTAACCATCATGGGTCACCCTGACACCATGCCCAACCTTAACCATCTCATTAACACTTTAAACTAGCTACTTATAATTAAATCAGAATTGTAGAATTTTAGTGTCTCTTTACAAGCTCAAAACCCTTACTTAATGACCTTTATAATTTATACCAAAAATCACCCATGTTCATTTATGAGTATATTAACTACCTTGTGATTCCCAGGAGCCATTTACGTGCACAAGTACTCCTAAGAAAATCAAACTTCAAAACAGTCCCAATTCGGATCTGATTGCACACTAAAAAGTTTGGACTTATTAACCATACTTAGACATAAAATTAGAAGCTATCCTTCTGAGGTTTATTTATATACATATGGAACTTAACTACTGTAGAAGTTCTAATCTTAATTATAATTTTAAGTTAGGGTTTCACCCTCACAAACATAACCTAATTCTGACCCGTATTTACTGTTTTGACCACTTTTGTTGCAAACATCATTTGAATGACTTCCCGACCTGAAAAACCTTCGAGGATGGATTTTCTGGAAAGTAGACTCTTTTGGCTTATTCATAGACTCAAGAAACATATCAATACACGTTTTTATCATCTAGATATCAGTCGTTGAACACCACCTAAAATTTTGCTCAACCCTAAATCAAGTTTTAACGCAAATCTAACCTAACCAATTGCATGAACATGACCCTAATCAAGCCCTAATCACTCTAACATCATGAAATATCATTAATATTCTGTATTTTTATGAAACCCTAGATCCATCATTGATTTTGTTACATGAATATACAAATCTAACTAAGAAGAATACACTTACCTTGATTACTAGCACGTAAACCATAATTCTTGAATGTTTCTTGGATTCAAAAGTGAAAATCGACTCCTTAGGGTTTTGGGGCTGAGATCGTATGCTTAAGTGAGAGGGGAAAGGGATAATGGGCTAGGTTCATTGGTATTTAACTCTAGTGGGTCCTTATCCTTCTCTAAGTTCAATTTGATAAAAATTATAACTCCTAAACCCATAAAAACCTTATAACCGATCGGCCCTCCCTACTATATATTTTTTTTATAATATTATTAATTAACTAATTTCCTTCATTACCTTAAATTTTCACAAAACCTAAGCTAATTTGGGCAAAACTTTTTATCTAAACGCTACATATTAACTTTCTAAAAATAACTTTTCATTTCATAATTCATTTTCTAAATATAGAAAGTTCACTACAAACTTCCATAATTCACATACTTGATTCCCTTCCAAAATAACACACTTTCTATAAACGCTTAACACTTAATAACTAAATATTGACGTAGCAATGCATGCCACACATCATCCATTTCCATTATCACCATATGTGAACAAATGGAATACTTAATACCAAACTCATATGCACACAAAATAAGATAATCATTTGCCTCTAAAATGACATCATGCACATATGTAAGCCACTTCAACATACATATAGAACATATAGCACGCAAGAAACATACAAAATAGACACGTAGCCATTTCTAAAGGTATAAACTAACCTGCTCAAATCACGGTTGTCACAATATCTCCTCCTTATGGAAATCTCATCCCGAGATTTAACTAGTTGGTTCAACAACACGATCAACAAATAACTGAGGATACTTAGACTTCATATAGTCTTCGCGTTCCCAAGTGAACTCGGGACCACGATTTAAATTCCAACGAACTTTCACAAGTGGTATTCTACTACGTTTCAAACTCTTAACCTCATGGTCTATAATTTCTACAGGTTCCTCAACAAAACGTAAAGTCTTGTCGATTTTGATTTCATTCAACGGCACATGCAATTTAGCATTCCCTAAACACTTCTTCAAATTTGACACATGGAATATGTCATGTACACCAATCAATTCCTCAGGCAATCTTAACCGATAAGCTGCAAGGCCGATCCTCTCAAGGATCTCGAATGGTCCAACATATCTTGGTGCTAACTTACCCTTTTTCCCAAAATACACAACACCTTTCCACGATGACACTTTTAATAACATACTCTCTCCAACCTCGTACTCTGTCATCTTACGTCTATTGTCCGCATAACTATTCTGACGATTTGTTGCCGCTTAGAGCTTTTCCTTTATAACCACTACTTTATCAGTCGTTTCCTGCACCAATTTGGGTCTAATCAAACTGCCTTCCCTAATTTCAGCCCATAACACGGGTGACCTACATTTTCTTCCATACAGTGCTTTGAACGGAGCACACCGAATGCTAGTGTGATAACTGTTGTTATAAGAGAACTCAGCTAACGGTAGGTGGACATCCCAACTACCACCAAAGTCTATCACATACGCCCTTAACATGTCCTCCGATGTCTGAATTGTACGCTCACTCTGTCCATCTGTCTGAGGGTGATAAGCCGTGCTCATATCCAATCGCGTTCCTAAGGCTTTCTGAAATGTTTGCCAGAGACGTGATGTAAACCGTGCATCACGATCCGAAATAATCGACACAGGCACTCCATGACGCGCGATAATTTCATTGGTGTACAACCTTCTAATTTCTCCGTATATAATCTTCACGTATTACCATAAATTGTGTGTTTTCTAGTCAATCTATCATCTACAACCATATTCGCATCAGTGCATACTCTTTGTCTATAGGTAACTTAGTGATGAAGTCCATGGTGATGTTTTCCACTTCCATTCAGGTATCTTGGTATTGTAAACAACCCATAAGGCCTTTGATGCTCTAGCCTTCACCTTTGCATAAGTTAAACATTCGCTAACATAGGTAGCAATATCCCTCTTCATTCCTGGCCACCAGTACATATCTCAAAGGTCATAGTATATCTTATCCACTCCAGGATGTACGGAATACCTAGACTTATGATCATCATATTAATTAACTGTTCTCAACCTCTTGCTATACGGAACCCATATTCGATCCATGAAGTACAAACTTCTGTCTCCTTTCCTTTCCATTTGCTGATCTAAACCATGTAACTTTTCAGCAAGTACGTTCTCCTGATTGAACGCCTCACCTTGAGCTGCCAGTATCATTTCTTTTACTCCATATTGAATAGTCATAGCCATTGCCTATGCACGTTTAGGTTTCACCCGTTCCTTCCTACTCAATGCATCAGCCACCACATTCGCTTTACCCGGATGATAGCGAATTTCACATTCATAATCACTAAATAGTTCGATTCACCTCCTTTGACGCATATTCAACTCCTTCTGATAAAATATGTGTTGGAGACTTTTATGATCCGTGTAAATGACACTCTTCGTACCATACAAATAACGTCTCTAGGTTTTCAGAGCAAACACCACCGCTCCCAACTCTAGATCGTGTATTGTATAATTCTTCTCGTGGATTTTTAACTGCCTTGACGCATAAGCAATTACCTTATTTCTTTGCATAAGCACACAACCTAATCCCTGATTCGAAGCATCACAGTAAACTACAAAATCTTCAACTCCATCAGGAAGTGACAATATCGGCGCATCACACAAATTATTTTTCAAAGTCTGGAAAGCCTCTTCTTGTTCCACACCCCACACATACTTTTGGTTCTTCTGAGTCAACGAGGTAAGAGGTTTAGCAATCTTAGAGAAATTTGCGATGAAACGACGGTAGTAACCTGCCAACCCCAAAAACGATCGAATCTCAGACGATGTCGTAGGAGCTTTCCAATTCTTTACTGCCTCTATCTTACCTGGGTCCACGTGAATACCACTCTGATTAACCACGTGACCAAGGAAATGCACTTCTTGCAACCAGAACTCACACTTGGAGAATTTAGCATACAACTTCTCCTTCCTCAATAATTCTAAAACTAACCTCAAATGCACTTCATGATCTTCCTTAGTCTTTGAGTAGATCAAGATGTCATCGATGAATACAATAACAAACTTATCTAAATACGGTTTACAGACTCGGTTCATCAAATCCATAAAGACCGCCGGTGCATTGGTTAATCCGAAAGGCATAACGGTAAACTCAAAATGTCCATACCTTGTTCGAAATGCGGTTTTTGGAATATCGTCCTCATGTACTCGGAGCTGGTGATAACCCGATCGAAGATCTATCTTGGAGAAATAACATGAACCTTGTAGTTGATCAAATAAGTCATCAATTCTAGGGAGAGGATATCGATTCTTAACAGTTAACTTGTTCAATTCTCTATAATCGATACACATACGAAAAGAGCCATCCTTCTTCTTAACAAACAACACTGGTGCTCCCCACGGAGAATGACTCGGTCGTATGAAACCCTTGTCTTGCAACTCTTGAAGCTGACCAGACAATTCTTGCATTTCCGAGGGTGCTAAACGATAGGGAGACTTCGCTACCGGTGTTGCTCCAGGAATTAAATCTATGCGAAACTCAACTTGTCTCTGTGGTGGTAATCCCGACAAATCTTCTGGGAACACATCAACAAAATCCCGCACAACAGAAATATCACCCACTTTCGGTTCATCTACCTTCGCGTTCATTAAAGCTTTGGCTACTCCTAACGTACGTTCCCCTTGAACCCTAAGTATCCCACTACCTTCCAATGGTATTTCAACCACCTTCTCATGACACACTATCACAGCCTTATTCTGGGACAACCAGTCCATCCCCACAATCACATCAAAACTTCCATGACCCAACGGTATCAAATTTATGCTAAACAGGGAATTTCCTAGTTCTAGTTTGCAGTCACGGATAATCCTATCAACTTCTACTTTCTTACCATCTGCTACTTCTATCACATAACCAGGATTTACAATACTAGGTTTCACATTTAGTAAAGGCGCAAATTCAGTAGAAATGAAACTAAAATCAGCTCCAGAATCAAAAAGTACAGTAGCAAAATGATCGTTTAAAGAAAAAGTACCCGTCACAATGTTAGGATCCTGTAAAGCCTCCACCGCATTCACATTCACATTGAAGGCCCTTCCTGTAGCTCGATTCCCATTGTTTCGGGTGTTACGGTTGCCCTCCAATGCTAATGGATTCCCTGCTTGACCCGGCGCTCGGTAAAACTTGGGGCAATTGTACTGAAGGTGATCAGGGCTTCCACACTCGTAACAAGCCTTCCGATTATGACCCATTCTAACAGCATTCACAGGACTTGCTCGCTTAAATGGTGGCCGATAATCTTTAGCAAAATGGCCAGGTCTCTAACAGTTAAAACATAGCCTACAAACTCCATCCTCCAGATGATAAGTATAGCACTTAGTACACTTAGGATATTGGTTCACAAATTCATTTTTAGGAGGAGTTGTTGCCATAAAACCCGCTCCCATTTTTGCCTTCTTTTTATCCCTCTACGACCCCCCAGATTTACCAGTCTCTTCCATTGCCTTCCTCTTCTCATTACTCTTTGACAAGGTACCACAGCTAATTGCTTCGTCAGTAAGTATGCCGGCTCTCAGAATTGCATCCTGGATAGTTGGTGGTTGAGTCGCCTTGAGCATTCCCCTAATCTCAGGCGCCAAACCAGCTATGTACCTCTTGATGCGGGACGACTCAGGAGTAACCAGGTGCGGAACCAACTTAGCCAATTCGTAGAACCGATCTGTATAGCCGGCATGATTGGCTCCCACCATCTTATGATTCCAAAACTCAGTTTCCAACTTCTCCATTTCATTGCTAGGACAGAACTCCTCTACAAGCAACGCCTTAAAATCAGTCCATGACATACCTATCGCAGCTTCGCGACCTCTTGCTTGAATTTGGGTGTTCCACCAAGTCAAAGCCTTGTTCACAAACGAGCTAGCAGCATACTTCACCTTTTGATTCTCAGAGCACCCACTATTGTCAATCACATTCTCCATCTTCTCAATCCAGCGGGTAAGTGCTATCGCACCTCCCTTTCCGTCATACTCCTTAGGGCCGCATGCCTGAAATCCCTTGTAGGAACACCCATTGTTCCCACCATTCCCATTGTTGTTGTTGTTATTTCCATTGTTGTTATTGTTATTTCTGTTGTTCACGTTGTTTGTCACTTGAGTGGCGATCTGGGGAATGATATTTTGCAACTGCTGCGCAATGATGGCAGCGATGTCGGGTTGCCCATTTTCGTTGTCGTTAGTCCGTGTTCGAACCATTCTGAATAAGATAGTATTAACGCACATTAGATGAGAGGGGAAAGGTTTCTAAACCGACCATTCTATCAATATACAATCATAACTATATATATACATATACATACATAATCAACCAAACAACATGTTGACATCAAATCCGCGTAATCATACTTGCAAGTCCACTTGTGTTGTGGCGCATGTATAATTATGTTGGCCACCATAATTATAGATGCCCCCTTTCACAAGTGTACTCCCTCCTATGACCACACTTCTCAATGTCAACAAAACACATAACACATAGATCACATCAACAAATCACCACATATGGAAAATGACTCAAAATCACTTAAATCATAATATTAAAATAATCCAACGAATTCCAATATTCAAAAGCAATATTCCTAATAAAAATTCCAAACCAAAGTCAAACAATCTTAAAATCCTAAAATCTTAAAACACATAAAGAGGCGGACAATCAAGCATTGATTCGAATTCCACTACTACCCGTATCTTCCATTTCACTGTCCCTAGGTCCACTCCTAGCCGTGGACTCCAGATCCGAATCACTGTCGGATATGTCATAAATCACATTCTCATAGATTGCTTTTAACTTAAAAATTTCTTCTTCCTCCTTGGTTGGTTTGTATTCTGGGAATTTTCCCAGAAATTTGGTAATTGTACCATCTTTAGCAGTCACTGTTGTTTCAATCTTTAATACCTCTTCTCCCTTAACTAATTTTATGGTCAACCTCTCTTCAACTCTGCATGGGTACATGTCAATCGGTATACAGATCTTGCGGCTACCCCGCCTTACCCAAGCCCTTGTTCCTGGTTTATAGTATCCCCTACATCCTCTTGCAATGGCAACCCCCATGCGGAACTTCTTATGAAAGTGAGGAGGCATAGCTAATTTATCAAGAGATAAGGCACACTAAATCAGATGAAGGCGATCAAAATAGCAAAAAAAACAAAAAAATTAACAAAACTAAGAAATAAAATCATGTAATTAAGGGAAAATCGCATACTAGTTATACTACTAAACGCTTAAGCCCTAACATGCATCTACGTGAAGGACTCCTAGGTTATAGTCTAGGCTCAACCACCTACTTCTCTATAACCAAAGGCTCTTATACCAATCTGTCACACTCCGCCTAGGCGGAAACACAAGGCGTAACATCATGGATATCATCGCAACACAATGGTGTCAACAATAAAGGGAACTAAATAGAATAGATAAACAAATGATACATAATGTGTCATGACAATATCGAACACAATATAAAGGAGTCTTGCATTATGATAGCAAAGTCATACCATAAGGGAACATAATCCAAAAGTCTACACCAAATCAACAAACATTCAAGTATCAAACAATTCAAATGACTTAAATAAAATTTCTAGGAGAATGACTCCGCATGCAAGCCTACGGTCTTACTAGCCACTCTTCCTAACTTCAACATCCTCAAGATGATTACCTGAAAATGATGCTTAAAACGTCAACATAAAGTTGGTGAGAGTCATAGGTTTAAGACACGATAATCAAATCCAACCATAAATTACTGTGATCATTAAGAAAACATTGCAGGACAATAAATGAACTATCATACAGGCTAACATGCAAATCCAATCAATCACACAAATATCCAGCAACGACCATAAGACGTCTCAAAGCGTACCAAGGTCCATGTGGTTACCCTCTTAGCCCAGGTCATGGATACTCCCAAAGTAACCTTCCTGCTCGCTAGGCCACAGTACCATCCACTAAACAGGCCATGGATACCCGCAGGTGATCCCCCTGACTTAGTTCGCAATTCTCAATATCACATCACAAAACATGCAGCACACAACATACAATAGTCATGTATAGTCCATGCATCTTTGACAACACATTATCACAGTAATCAAAACATTTCCAAACTCTTTGCATCATTTCCACCCTAATAAATCATAAGAAAAAAAGGGGCTATGAAACTCACCTGATGCACAAGCAGCTTCCAAACAATATCAACGCAAGCTATACAATACAAACACAAACGTGTTACACGCGACCAAGATAAAAGCTCAAGTACATGTAACTCACATATGATGGATGTCTAAGAGTTTGTTTAACCATCATGGGTTACCCCGACACCATGCCTAACCTTAACCATCTCATTAACACTTTACACTAGCTACTTATAATTAAATCAGAATTGCAGAATTTTATTGTCTCTTTACGTGCTCAAAACCCTTACTTAATGACCTTCATAATTTATACCAAAAATCATCCAGGTTCATTTATGAGTATATTAATTACCTTGTGATTCCCAAGAGCCATTTACATGCACAAGTACTCCTAAGAAAATCAAACTTCAAAACAGTCCTAATTCGGATCTGATTGCACACTAAAAAGTTTGGACTTATTAACCATACTTAGACATAAAATTATAATCTATCCTTCTGTTGTTTCTTTATATACATATGGAACTTAACTAATGTATAAGGGCTAAGCTTAATTAGAATTTTAAGTTAGGGTTTCACCCTCACAAACATAACCTAATTCTGACCCGTATTTAATGTTTTGACCACTTTTGTTGCAAACATCATTTGAATGACTTCCCGACCTTAAAAACCTTCGAGGCCGGATTTTATGGAAATTAGACTCTTTTGGCTTATTCATAGACTCAAGAAACATATCAATACACGTTTTTATCATCTAGATATCAGTCATTGAACACGGCCCAAAATTCTGCTCAACCCTAAATCAAGTTTTAACGCAAATCTAACCTAACCAATTGCATGAACATGACCCTAATCAAGCCCTAATCACTCTAACATCATTAAATATCATTAATATTCTATATTTTTATGAAACCCTAGATCCATCATTGATTTTGTTACATGAATATACAAATCTAACTAAGAAGAACACACTTACCTTGATTACTAGCACGTAAACCACAATTCTTGAATGTTTCTTGGATTCAAAAGTGAAAATCGACTCCTTAGGGTTTTGGGGCTGAGATCGTACGCACAAGTGAGAGGGGAAAGGGATAATGGGCTAGGTTCATTGGTATTTAACTCTAGTGGGTCCTTATCCTTCTCTAAGTCCAATTTGATAAAAATTATAACTCCTAAACCCATAAAAACCTTATAACCGATCGGCCCCCCTACTATATTTTTATTTTTATTTTTTTATAATATTATTAATTAACTAATTTCCTTCATTACCTTAAATTTTCACAAAACCTAAGCTAATTTGGGTAAACCTTTTTACCTAAACGCTACATATTAACTTTCTAAAAATAACTTTTCATTTCACAATTCACTTTCTAAATATGGAAAGTTTACTACAAACTTCCATAATTCACACACTTGATTCCCTTCCAAAATAACACACTTTCTATAAACGCTTAACACTTAATAACCAAATATTGACGTAGCAATGCATGCCACACATCATCCATTTCCATTATCACCACATGTGAACAAATGGAATACTTAATACCAAACTCATATGCACACAAAATAAGATAATCATTTACCTCTAAAATGACATCATGCATATATGTAAGCCACTTCAACATACATATAGAACACATAGCACGCAAGAAACATACAAAATGGACACTTAGCCATTTCTAAAGGTATAAACTAACCTGCTCAAATCACGGTTGTCACAGTATCCCCTCCTTATGGAAATCTCGTCCCGAGATTTAACTAGTTGGTTCAACAGCACGATCAACAAATAACTGAGGATACTTAGACTTCATATAGTCTTCGCAGGTGAAGTGGTAAGTTAATTATCTATAAGAATACACGTTGGTTTGGATGCTAAGCCAAAGACTCTACCACTCGGACAAGATGTACAAACTCTACAAAACTATACATCAAACTCTTTATTTTTCTTTTCTTGACTCTAAGGTAAACATAAACATAAACTAAGCAAATGGCAGCCTGTTTACTTTTTTATATTTTTTTTGATTTTTTTTCTTTCTTTTTCTCTTTTTTTTTCTTTTTAATTTTTTTCTATTATTTTCATATACTTTTGCCCTGCCATTGCTTAAACATATAATACATCATGGGGGTTTATAGATACACCCTTACACTTGAACTTTTACATACTTGATAAATAAACTAATCTATGACCCGAATTGAGTTGGATCAACATAACATAAAGACTATTTGACAAACATGTGAGGGTATTGACTTAACTTTTCTTCCCCATTCTGTCATGAAATAAATACTACCATGAATCCCAATCGTCCCAAAATAGTATATACAAGGATAAAGACTTAGAAACCGTGTACTCAAATAATTGACTTGGGTTAAAAGAACGATGTACTAAAAGCGAGTACATACAAGGTTGGCTAAGGTTTCGGGTGTAACAATTGATTTAAGGGTTTAATAATGCTCTTCATTAACAGTCCAGAATCCACCAGAAAATTATGAGAACCGAGAAAAAGATAGGCTCGGAGGGTTTCACTAGGGGAGTCTTGCACTAAAAATGAGTGCGAAGCACGGGTGTGTGGATAGTTATATAGTCAAGGTGACCATAGTAACAATTACAGGTTTTAAACGTGGGTTAATTCTAGTGCCTCTTATCATTTAGCAATTCATAATACTCACTACGCAGTCTCGGGATGCATCACTAAAGCAAGTTCTAGAATTATATACACTACCGGTACACTCTCATATAATTTATTACCGATACCAATCTTTCAGAAAAGGCGACAAAGAACACACATACACATCTGTGACAATAGAATAGACACATATGACTGCATTTGAACCTTAAATCGAGCAAGCTAAAGGTATAAAACTACTGGCATTCATAGATTGGATACCCAAATTCATTGAAACCTAGTGGCAACCTACAATTTGGGGTTGAAATTTCATTTGAGTGAAAAGGGTTTTTGTGGCTAGGTCTATAATTCCTCTATCCAATGAAGAACGCTCTAGCTCTAAAAGAACTAAGTTTCAAACTGGTATGCTGCCACAAAAAACTTATTTTAAATTTGGGTCAAAATTACCTTTTATGCTATGTTTCAAAATATTACTCATCATTTTAAGGACAAAGCAAAAGACAAATGGTGGAATAGTTTCTAAGGATTTTATTTCCCCCTACACTTATCACGAACATTGTCCCCAATGTTCTACAAAGTACCCGTAAACGAATAAAGGGAAAAGAAAAGAGAGCGAAAGAAACTAGTACTCCCCTGGTTTTGCTCAAAGATGGAGAAGAAACAAATGATTCCGGCTAAATCGTCATCCAAGAATTGCCCACATGAATCTCCTAAGAACTTTCGGGATTCTTCTTATCAAATATATCCTGCAAATCAAAGACAAGATGCAAACATACCTAGCGTAAAATTGGCGGAATGATAAATATACAACTATATGTTTTTACGCTTTTGACTCTCTCACAAATAAATTAAAATGATATAATGAATGTGTTGAATGCATTCGTGGTTTCCTGCAGGTTTTTAAGGAATGTACAAATTACGGAAATTATACAAAAAATTTGAAAGTTAAAAATCAAATTTTCCTGTAGCTGGGCTGGGGATGCCGTCAGGATAATCCTGACGCCGTCTCCACATTCTGTAGAGAATTTTTTTTCTTTCTTGAAAATTTTCTGCACGCAAGTCCACTTAGTATTTCTTGCAAAAGTTTAATGCAAACACCACAAAATCTATTAAAACAATCATATGACTCGAACACACAAGACGCGAATTAATCTAAATTATTTATTTGACTTGTTTGAAAAATTGGTTCTTAAAAACTGGATATTTCCCCTACACTTATTTTTTTGCAAAATTCCTTTGAATGAGATTAAGACGAGGTTAAAAACAAAGCAAAGCATGATTACAAAATATTTTCAAACAATAATAACAAATAATAAATAATTAAAACACACGATACACCTAAAATGCAGAAATTAAAAAGATTGGGTTGCCTCCCAATAAGCGCTTTTGTTTATTAGAGAGTCTTTTAGCTAGACTTGGAGTCCTATTCCTTACGTTGTTTCATGAATGCTCATGTGCCCCTGTATGAGTCATTCCTTCATACTTTCATCCACTTGGTATACGGGGCCTAGGTTCAAACAATTTTTATACATAAACTTATTCTTTTCATGAGGCTGTCTAAATCCGTTTATTAAATCTCTTTTACTAAGTACAAGGATAGGTGGGATCTTAATCCAAGACATATGCCCCAATTTTTAAACCTAAGTATAGTGTGGGGCATTTGGAATATGTAATCATCAAATATCTAAGTAAAATACATTAATCCCTTAGCATAATCATGTTCAAGCTTAGTGACTCTTCTAAAGGGTTTTCCCATCACCACCTTTGCCATCTCTTTTAGAATAAACTCTCCTATGTCTTCTAGAACCACAAAGTTAGTCACATAAGTGAAGCTTCCAATGAATACATAAACATCCCTAACAATAGCAACCAAGTTCATTCATGTGCTTTCAAGACCATCTACCATAATGGTGTTATAAGCCTTCCGCGTAATGATATTAATTGGTGAAGGATCAAAGTAGGCAACAAATTTACAAAAGCCGATCATACATTGGAATGCTAGCTCATCACCATCAAAACTATTAATTATCTTTCTTTCGCATAATTTCCCCTCATTCCCATATTCTTCTAGCTCATTAAGTACTTCACCCTCATTTGAATCGTCACCCGAATCCAAAAAAAGGGAAACCAAGGGTGTATCTGTTAATCCATTATTGGATTCAGCGTTACCCATATCGATTATATTTGGTTGGGTTGTGAAGTCTCTAAGAAATTGGTCAATGTTTTCTAGGCGAGAGTCGATGTAGGCCGAGATTGCCAGTAGCTCACGAAGCTCATGGATAACTTCTGCGCGAAGCGTGGTTGGTAAAGTAGGTGGGTCTAGGGCTGGTGGTGGATTTGCGTTCTCCATAATGAAGAATGGAATAGTCAATGAAGAATTATGAACAAACACACAAAGAATAGATAGACTATAAGAAAGCTAGTAATACGGAAATAAAAATCTTACTCAAAATGATTCAAGTGAGTAGATCTAAGCTAAATAAATTCGGAACCTACGCTATTCCCCGATAACGGCGCCAAAAACTTTGATAAGATTGTAAATTCTACTTCAGTTTTACAACTCCTTAGGCAGTGCACCTAACCGTTGTAGTGTAGTATAGGCAAGACACGGGGGTTGTTATCGTTCTCTAAGGGAATAGCACTGTGATGGTCCAAACTAAATATAACTAAGATCTAGAAGATTGAAAGAAGAATATTTTTGTATTTTTATAATTAATAAAAGCAAGTAAAATCTCAGGGTATGAAGGTGGTTTGATTAATACTATTAATTAAGTAATTAAACTAAATAAGGAGAAGAGAATTCGTATGATAGGGGAGTAGTGTTTACTTAATCATGCATGGTCCTTGGTATGCTTTTTCTAACTCTATTGCCTTGTCACACTTGCGATGTATGTGTAAGAGTTTTCGAGAAGCATGACAAATTACACGAAAACGCCGTCTACGTGGTATCTTGCTAGGGCAACACACGTGCAAGGTAGTATGAAGACTATTACACGGCCCCTATGGAGATATACGCGCATTAAAACACTTAAATGGGATCATCCACATATGGGCAAGGTAGTATGAAGACTGATACCTATGGAATCCTTTCTACACAATCATGTCGCTCTAGATCTTTGATACACTTAAATAACTAGGGTTCTAGAGACTAAGCATGCATACACATCAACAACACGGAGGCCCCACCCCATATGGAGATATACACGCAATTGAAAATAGTTAACTGGATCATCCACATATGGGCTAAGGTATAGGGAAGACTGTTACCTATGAAGTCCTTCTTGAGCACAATCCGCCGCACTACGATCTTAAATAACTAGGGTTCTAGAGACTAAGCATGCATACACATCAACAAGAAGCAATATAATTAAGATCTACAAACCAATTCACATGCAATCATAAGCAAACACTTAAAAGATCTAGCCTAGCATGTTCAAGATAGATGAAGCATAAATATCAATCAAACAATAAGACATATTGAAAGATAAAGGATAAAAGAACTTCACTATTATGAATCAAGAAATTAAGGATGGTATAGAAGGGTTAGGAAACCCTAAAATACTCCCAAAATCTGGTACAAGTCGACCTCCCACGAACTAAACCCTAATCCTCTATGATAATGTATATATAAAACGTAAAAGTTGAGTTTGTATATATAGACTCCAGGGCGCGACGGCTTCACATATTCTCCAGACGCCTTTCCCACGCTAGGGTTTCTAGGGCTTCATATTTGACGACTGATCCAGACGGCGTCACAATAAATCCAGACGACATCGCTTAATGCTTCAGACGACGTCACAATAAATCCAAACAACGTCTCCACTCTCTGATCTTCATTCTTTAATTCCGTCTTCATGCCCATTTGCCATCTTTTTTTGTTTCTTCCAAAATTGAGCCCAAGTCACGTATTTCCTCCAAATGTCTTCCAAGTGCTAAAAATGCAAAAAGAAACGATTAAGCACATATTTAAAGCATTTTTACATGATTATAAGGGTAAAATAACCATGAAAAAGTTTATAAAACTACACCTCATCAAATACCCCTACAGTTAGGATTTGCTTATCCTTAAGTAAATGAGCTTTTCTACCTAGACAATGATAGTATTGGGGGCATTCAACTTACTCTTTAAAGGCTTTCATGGCACAACCAATTAGACCTCGTAACTAGAAGCACGAAAAAGATACACTAGCACCTCACAATAAGTGGTTGGATATTCTCTCTCTCTCTCTCTCTCTCTCTCTCTCGGTGTATATTAAATTATGACAATATAAAAATGGAAAATATAACACTCATTACCTGTCGTAGCATACAAATTACCATAGGCTTGATAAAGGATCAAACCTCCACCGTTAGCGTAAGTACTAATAGTTACTATCAAAGAGGTCTTAAAAAGGGTTGTGGGGTGTAGGTGTAATATGATAACATGCAAACGGAAACGGACATGAAATATTTAGGGATTGACTTTTGGGTGAATTTTAGGTGAAGTGGTGAGTTAATTATCTATAAGAATACACGTTAGTTTGGTTGCTAATCAAAAGACTCTACCACTCGGACAAGATGTACAAACTCTACAAAACTATACATCAAACTCTTTATTTTTCTTTTCTTGACTCTAAGATGAACATAAACATAAACTAAGCAAATGGCAGCCCGTACATTTTTACTTTTTAATATTTTTCTTTTTCTCTCTCTTTTTTTCATTTTTTTCTATTTTTTCCTATTTTTTCGTACACTTTTGCCTTGCTATTGCTTAAACATAAATATACATCATGAGGGTTTATAGATACACCCCTACACTTGAACTTTTACATACTCGATAATTAAACTAGTCTATGGCCCGGATTGAGTTGGATCAACATAACATGGAGACTATTTGACAAACATATGGGGGTATTGACTTAACGTTTCTTCCCCATTCTTCCGTGAAATAAATACTACCATGAATCCCAATCGTCCCAAAACAATATATACAAGGATAAGGACTTAGCAACCGTGTACTCAAATAATTGACTTGGGTTAAAACAACGATGTACTAAAAGCGAGTACATACAAGGTTGGCTAAGGTTTCGGGTGTAACAATTGGTTTAAGGGTTTAACAATGCTCTTTATTAACAGTCCATAATCTACTGAAAAATTACGAGAACCACGAAAAAGATAGGCTCAGAGGGTTTCACTAGGGGAGTCTTGTACTAAAAATGAGTGCTAAGCACGGGCGTGTGGATAGTTATATAGTCGAGGTGATCATAGTAACAATTACAGGTTTTAAACATGGGTTAGTCCTAGTGCCTCTTATCATTCAGCAATTCACAATACTCACTACGCAGTCTTGGGATGCATCACTAAAGCAAGTTCTAGAATTATATACACTACCGGTACACTCTCATATAATTTAATACCGATACCAATGTTCTAGAAAAGGCGACAAAGACCACACGTACACATCCATAATGACAAAATAGACACATATGACTGCATTCGAACCTTAACTCGAGCAAGCTAAAGGTATAAACTATCTTGGGCATCATAGATGGATACTCGAATTCCTAAAGATCTAGGGGCGAACCTTACAATTTGGGGGTGGAATTTCATTTGAGTGGAAAGGTTTTTGTGTTAGTCGTATAATTCCCTATCTAATGAGATGCTCTAGAACTAAGTTTCACTGGTATGTGCTACAATTTTTTTTAAATTTGGGTCAAAATTACCTTTTACGCTATGTTTTGATATATTACTCATCATTTTAAAGACAAAGCAAAAGACAAATGGTGGAATAGTTTCTAAGGCTTTTATTTCCCCCTACACTTATCACGAACATTGTCCCTAATATTCTACAAAGTACCCGTAAACGAATAAAGGGAAAAGAAAAAAGAGCGAAAGAAACAAGTACTCTCCTGGTTTTGCTCAAAGATGGAGAAGAAACAGATGATAAACCGGCTAAATCGTCATCCAAGAATTGTCCACATGAATCGCCTAATAACTTTCGAGCTTCTTCTTATCAAAGATATCATGCAAATCAAAGACAAGATGCAAACATACCTAGCGTAAAATTGACGGAATGATAAATATTCAACTATATGTTTTTACGTTTTCGACTCTATGACAAATAAATTAAAAGGATAGAATGAATGTGTTGAATGCATTCGTGGTTTCCTGCAGGTTTTTAAGCAATGTACAAATTACGGAAATTATACAAAAAATTTCAAAGTTAAAAATCAAATTTTCCTGTAGCTGGGCTGGGGACGCCATCAGGATAATCCTGACGCCATCTCCACATTTTGTAAAGATTTTTTTTTCTTTCTTGAAAAATTTCTGCACGCAAGTCCACTTAGTATTTCTTGCAAAAGTTTACTGCAAACACCACGAAATCTATTAACACAATCATATGACTCGAACACACAAGACGCAAATTAATCTAAATTATTTATTTGACTTGTTTGAAAAATTGGTTCTTAAATATTTCCCCGACAGCGGCGCCAAAAACTTTGATGAGCGTTGTAAATCCCACTTTAGTTTTACAACTCCCTAGGCAGTGCACCTAACCGTTGTAGTGTAGTATAGGCAAGACACGGAGGTTGTTATCATTCTCTAGGAGAATATCACTGTGAAGGTCTAAACTAAATATAACTAAGATCTAGAAGATTGAAAGAAGAATATTTTTTGTATTTTTATAATTAATAAAAGCAAGTAAAATCTCGGGGTATGAAGGTGGTTTGATTAATACTAATAATTAACTAATTAAACTAAATAAAGAGAAGAGAATTCGTATGATAGGGGAGTAGTGTTTACTTAATCATGCATGATCCATGGTATGCTTTTCCTAACTCTATTGCCTTGTCACACTTGTGATGTGTGTGTAAGTAATTTTCCAGAAGCATGAACGAATTACACGAAAACACCGTCTACCAGTGGTACTTTGCTAGTGCAACAACACATTCCAGGTAGGTATGAAGACTATTACATGGCCTCTATGGAGATATACGTGCATTAAAATACTTAAAGGGGATCATCTACACATGGGTAAGGTCGTATGAAGAGTGTTACCTATGGAATCCTCTTCAGCATAACATGCCGCCTAGATCTTTGATACACTTAACAGAAACTATGGTTCTAGAGACTAAGCATGCACACACATCAACAAGAATCAATATAATTAAGATCTACATACCAGTTCACATGCAATCATAAGCAAACACTAAAAAGATCTAGCATAGCATGTTCAAGATAGACGAAGCATAAATTTCAATCAAACAATAAGACATATTGAAAGATAAAGGATAAAAGAACTTCACTATTATGAATCAAGCAATTAGGGATGGTATAGAAGGGTTGGGAAACCCTAAAAATAACTACCCAAAATCATGGTACAAGATCGAGCCTCCCACGAACTAACCCTAATCCTCGTATGATAATAAATATCTAAAGACGAAAAATCGAGTTTTGTATGTATATAGTCTCCATGGCGTGACAGTGTCACATATTCCTCTACACGCCATCCCCACATTATGGTTTTGGGGCTTTAATATATGACTGCTGATCTAGACGGCGTCACAATAAATCCAGACGGCGTCACAATAAATATAGACGACGTCTCCACTCTCTGATCTTCATTCTTCAATTCTGTCTTCATGCCCATTTGCCATCTTGTCCAGTTTCTTTTCCTAAATTGATCCCAAGTCACGTGTATTTCCTCCAAATGTCTTTCAAGTGCTAAAAATGCAAAAAAGAAACGACTAAGCATATATTTAAAGCATTATTTTGCATGATTATAAGGGTAAAATGACCCCCCCCCACCCCACACACCCCCCCCCCCCCCCCCCCCCACACCCCCCCCCCCCCCCCCACCCCCCCCACCCCCCCCCACCCCCCACCCCCCCTCCCCCCCCCCCCCCCCCCCCCCCACACCCCCCCCCTCCCCCCCCCCCCCCCCCCCCCCCCCCCCCCCCCCCCCCCCCCCCCCCCCCCCCCCAACCCCCCCCCCCCCCCACCCCCCCCCCCCCCCCCCCCCCCCCCCCCCCACCCCACCCCCCCCACCCCCCCCCCCCCCCCCCCCCCCCCCCCCCCCCCCCCCCCCCCCCCCCCCCCCCCCCCCCCCCCCCCCCCCCCCCCCCCCCCCCCCCCCCCCCCCCCCCCCCCCCCCCCCCCCAACCCCCCCCCATCCCCCACCCCCCCCCCCCCTCCCCCCACCCACCCCCCCCCACCCCCCTCCCCACCCCCCCCCCCACCCCTCTCACCCCCCCCCCCCCCCCCCCCCCCCCACCCCCCCCCCCCCCCCCCCCCCCCCCCCCCCCCCCCCCCCCCACCCCCCCCCCCCCCGCCCCCCCCCCCCCACCCCCCCCCCACCCACCCCCCCCCCCCCCCACCCCCCCCCCCTCACCCCCCCCCCCCCCCCCCCCTCCCCCCCCCCCCCCCCCCACCCCCCCCCTCCCCCCACCCCCCCCCCCCACCCCCCGCCCCCCCCGAAAAAGTGGTCATAAAACTACACCACATCCTAACCTAATTCCCCCTGAACTTCATGGGCCAAACCCCATATATACCGATTGATACGCTTATCCTCTGGAGTGACCATATGAGGCACTAGCTTTGCAAGTTCATGGAATCAGGTGGTTTATTTGTCTATATCACTACTAACCATAGTATGATTCCAAAATTCCGACTCTAGCTTCTGCACCTCACTTTTAGGATAATATTCTTTGATCAAATACATTCTTGAACTCTTCCCAGGTTAGTCGGAGTGCAGCTTCACATCCACGAGTTTGCACCTGAGTGTTCCACCATGTTAAAGCCCTACCTTGGAGTAGACAAGCTGTGTACTCCACTTTGCTATTATCAGAACACTTGCTGGTATGGAGCTTAGACTCCATGCCTTATATCTATGACAACAACCCAACAACACCTTCATTGCCATAGAATTCCTTGGGATTGCAAGACATAAATGTCTTGTAGCTACACCCTTGGTTATTGTTTGTGGGGTTTCCTACCGGATTCCCTCGGTTGGCATTAAGGGCCTCAGCAAATTGAGCAAACAAGGTCTAGCATGTTCAAGATAGATGAAGCATAAATATCAATCACACAATAAGACATATTGAAATATAAAGGATAAAAGAACTTTACTATTATGAATCAAGCAATTAGGGATGGTATAGAAGGGTTGGGAAACCCTAAAATACTTCTAAAATCTGGTACAAGTCGACCTCCCATGAACTAAACCCTAATCCTCTATGATAATGTATATTTAAAACGTAAAAAATGAGTTTGTATATTGATAACGCTCAAATCGAGTATGTTTTAAGGAGCGATATTTGTGCTTTTATATGAAATATATGGTTAAATGAAGAACTTTTGTTGCTAATATTGTGCAAAGTGAAGTTTACGTGTTTATAATTAGCAAGGATGGAAGAAGACAAGAAAATAGGAAGAAAACGTGAAGAAAATGATTTTTGGAGATTTCCCGACAAGTTACACTTGGATAGAAGATTGGGAAGCCCATTATAGCCCAAATACATGCATTTAATCCATTTATAAGTTATATGGGCCAAACCAAACCAAAAAGAAGCAAAAAAGAAGAAAATGGGCCAAGAAAACAACACTTTACGTTTTGGTGCGAAGCCCTAGCTGCCCAGGCTGGCAGAAACAATTCAGCCGCCCGGCTGGCCGACGGGCAGCGCGGCTGGCCTGGATTTCAGTTATAAAATTATTACTAATGGCTGGATTAATGACTCATTATGCATGGAGTCCGATCATTTGCCCACATATACTGTTTACCCACGTTTTCTTACTCCCAATGTTAGTTTTATCATCTATATAATAATTAGGGGAGTTCTAACCTAGATATACACTTCTATAACCCTTGACAAAGGTTTAGAAACCCCAATTTACTCTCCCAAAATGCTAGAATAGTTCTGAGAATTCCAGGAGTGAAGCAAGAACGTGTGTATTAATCTTGGTTGCTTGTTGGTGTTTAAGAATTGGCATTCTTGTTGATTGGAGGCATTTGGATTGCTCTAAATCCAAGTCTACACTTTCTTGTGTAATCATTTGGATAGGTATAATCCTTGTTCTTATATTTCTAAAAAGTTTACTTATTTTATTAACATGAATAATTTGATGGAATTATGTTTTGAGTTTATTGAAATGAATTATGAGTAGTGTTTGATATACTTGTTTAAATACTATGGAATTGATTATGATGTGTTGATTATGATTGTATGCATAAATCTTATGAATTGTATTGTGGTTGTTTGATGAATAACTTGTTGGATTACATATTGATGGAACCTAAAAATTTGTATTATAGGCCGAAAGTAATTCCGGTTTAGTTTCATAATTAACATGTTTAAAAAAGCTTGTTTGATCTTAAACTTGAGTATAGGCCGAAAGGACTCGTTGAAATTACTTGACATAATCATGATTTTCATAGCAATTGGATTTAAAATGGTTAGAAGGTTTGGTGTTCATAGGCCAAAAGGGATCATCATCATTTTAACATATATTTGTGGATTTGTGAAAGACAACATGGATCGAATCCATATAAAGTATGTTTTTGTTCGTTATACAATCAAGTTTAACCAACAAATCAACTATCATATCAACATAATAGAATTTGGCACAAGTATTGTTTTTCCCATGAAAGAATCTAAAGACATGAGTTTAGAAGTAATAGGGACCGTGACAACCTATTTACTTATTCCGTTACTATATGATGATTACTAGCAAGTCCCGTGGAACGAACTTGACTTACCCAACTTTACTATGAATGAACGAGTATACTTGCTCGTATGCATTTTTGGTAGTTTAATTAGTCATGTTTATAAATGTAAAACTTGCACCCGCTACCTAGCATCATCTATATAGACTCCAGGGCGCGACGGCGTTACATACTATCCAGATGTCGTCCCCACGCTAGGGTTTCTAGGGCTTCATATTTGAAGGCTGATCCGGACGGCGTCAAAATAAATCCAGACGGCGTCGCTTAATGCTTCAGACGGCATCACAACAAATCCAAACGGCATCTCTACTCTTTGATCTTCAATTATTAATTGTGTCTTCATGCCCATTTGCCATGTTGTCTGATTTTTTCCAAAATTGAGCCCAAGTCACGTATTTTTCCTCCAAATATCTTCCAAGTGCTAAAAATGTAAAAAGAAACAATTAAGCACATATTTAAAGCATTTTTGCATGATTATAAGGGTAAAATGACCCTGAAAAAGTATATAAAATTACACATCATCAACATCCTACATGGTGTGCGTCTGAATATGCAAATAGTTCAAATTAGAAATCCTTCGGATACCATAGACCCATGTTATAGGACTGTCTTAGGTACCGAAAGACCCTCTTAACCTCTTTGAGTTGTTTGACCATATGACATGCTTAATAACGAGCATAAACAAAGGTAGCAAAAGCAATATCTGGTCGACTAGCTGTTAGATACATGAGCCCTCCAATCATTGGATGATAAGTCGTTTGATCAGTAGGAGTGCCCTGTAAATCAGCATCCAGTCTCTCAGTAGCCATAGGTGTGCTTATTGAGACACAATCATCCATACCATGTTTCTTTAAAAGCTCAATTGCGTATTATGATTGACTAATGAATATGCCACGGGGTGATTAATGAACTTGAATTCCTAGAAAGAACTTTAGTTTACCCATCATAGACATCTCAAAGTTATTTTTCATGAGATTGGCAAATCTTTTTGAAAAATATGGATTTGTAGATCCAAAAATGATGTCATCGACATATACTTGGACAAATAATATGTCTCCCCCGTGACATCGTGTGAACAAAGTTGGGTCAACAATACCTTTAGTAAAATGGTGTTCAATCCAGAATGAAGACAGTTTGTCATACCATGCTCGTGGAGCTTGTTTGAGACCGTATAAAGCTTTCTTCAACCTGTAGACATTGTCGGGAAAATTTGGATCGACAAATCCATTAGGTTGGCTAACATAAACTTCCTCTTTCAATGGATAATTGAGAAATGTTGTTTTAACATCCATCTGAAAGATAGTGAACTTTTTATGTGCAGCATATGCAACGAACATCCTGACGGCTTTAAGACGAGCAACGGGAGCGAATGATTCCTCAAAATCTATGCCTTCTTCCTGCTTGTAACCCTTTGCAATAAGACGAGATTTATTTTGAATAACAATGTTGTCTGCATCACTTTTATTCTTCCAAAGCCATTTGACATCAATTATATTCTTTCTATCTGGTCTAGGAACTAGTTCCCATACATCTATTCTCTCAAATTGATGCAGCTCATCTTGCATAGATTCTATCAAGCTGTGATCTGACATGGCTTCTTTGATGTTCTTTGGCTCGAAGGTACTAACGGTTAATGCATACATACATCCTTCAGAATCAGTCTAAAGTCTATTTTGAGTCATCACAGGTTTGGATGGGTCACCAATTACTTGTTCCAAAGGACGAGCTTTTGTCCAGATATGTGTTGAGGGTTATACTTGGTGGAACTCATGCATATTTGACGGGTCTAGAGTTGTTATTGATAACTCAGCTTCTTTAAATCGTAGAGCATCATATGAAACAAATACCGTATTATCATCAAAATCTATAGTCTTCTTGATTGAACTCATCAGCATTCTTTAGTGAGATTAAAGAAGTTTATTCTTCGGATGTAGATACAATGGAAGGAGCCTCTTATGCTTTAACGATGATTAAAGATGTCGAAGGTGAGTCTTCACTATTGTGAACTTGTTGTGCAGCGGAATTGATGGACACCTCAGAAGATCTCTTCTCAAAGTATTCTTCATACATTAGCCCGAACAAATTATCTAAATCCTCTTTAGACGGAGTATTCAAGGATTCTGCTGATGAATCATCATTCATGAATCGATGTGAAACGGGTTCTAAAATGTTATATTCAGAAGCCATAGCTGTAAGCTCGTCAAATTTGACATGGATGGTTTCCATAATCTTTTTGGTTTGTCGATTATATATTTAAAACCCTCTGGATATTTTCAAATATCCAATAAAGATTCTAATGTCTGATTTAGGTTTCATCTTTCCAAGGTCTTCTCGATCATTTATTGGATAACAAAGTGAACCAAATACATGAAAGTACTCCACATTTGGTTTTCTTCCGTAAAGGAGTTCATATGGAGTCTTGTGGTGGAAATTTCCTCGGCCCAAAGAAATTCTGGTAATCGTGAAAAGATAAGCATTGTGCGTGCAGCCTCGACAAGAGTACGATTGCGTCTTTCAACAACACCATTTTGTTGAGGCATTCGAGCAATTGAAAATTGTTGCATAACGCTTAACTTTTCATAATGAGCCTTAAGAGTTACGTTTTTGAATTCAGTGTCGTTGTCAGTTCAAATCTTGTGAACTTTGGCGTTGTAATTCAACTGAACTTGAGCAGTAATCTTCTTTATGATCTCTGGAGTCTCATCTTTTATGTGAAGAAAATATACCCATGTGAATCGAGAATAATCATCAACGATCAATAGAATATACTTCTTTCCGTTGATGGTTGCTACCCTCATTGGCCCACATAAGTCCATATGTAGCAGTTCCACTTTGGAATGAGTGCTTGGAACCAATTTAGGTTGATGAGAAGATTTCTTGCTTTTTCCTCGCTCACATGTAGAACACAGATGATCTTTACTGTATTTGAATTTTGGAATACCATCAACCAAATCATGTTTGGTAAGATCGTGAATGGTACTGAAGTTTAGATGTGAGAGTCTGCGGTGCCATAACCATGACTTTGTTGAAGTTGCTTTGGAGAGAAGACAAACAGGTAAAGAAGCAGCCATATCTGAAATGGAGATAGTATACAAATTGGATTCATGAGCTCCTGTAAGCAAATCATCTCCTTCCAGATTTTGCACATAGCATGTGTTGGAACGGAAAGCAACTTTAAAATCACCGTCACAAAATTGTCCTACACTGAAGAGGTTGTGTCCTAGGCCTTCAACATAATATACATGAAAAGCAGTGATATTGCCTTGTACATAATCGCCATAGCCTGTGATTGCTGCAAAGAGATTATTTCTAAAGCGGACTATGCCCATGAATTTCTCAACGAAATTTTTCAGCAGTGAACGATCACCAGTCATATGCTTTGAACAGCCATTATCAATAATCCACAGAACGATTTAAACTACCTGCAGCACTTGAAGAAACCACATATGGACAAGTGGTCATTTTGGCTACCCATTTTTTAACGGGAACCGATGTATTAACAGTGTTTCTACTATTAACAACATTCGGAGTCGTCTTTATAGGTGACCAAACAACATTTGGTTTTAATTTGGACCACTTTTGTCACATTCGACTAGTTCTTATTTTGTTCTTCATGTATTTGGTAAGTGAACTTTCTTGCAAAATTACTGAAATTGACTTAAACGCACTAGAGATCTTATTTTTGGCACTTAAGGGAGTAACTGCAGCAATCTTAGTTTTGGAAACTACGGGAGTAGTATCTAAGGACTTAGATTGTGTAGTCGTAACAGAAAACCTAGTCATTGAAACTACGAGAGTAGTATCTTCAAACGTAGATTTTGCTGTTCTAGGAGTAGTGAATAAAGCTCTTCTAACTTTCGAATGCACATTCAATTTATAATCCGCAAGACATTTATCATGACACGGGATAAGCACATTCTTAGCACAAGAAACACACAATACATCCTTCGCTTTAAGAGCTTTTTAACATCAACATCAGTTACAATCTTTTTGTTTGAAACAACATTCTTAGATGTAACATATGTCTTTTTATTTCTCCTAACAGAAACTTCTACTTTCTTTGATGATTTCTTAGTGTTGGATAAGACACTATTCTTGTATGGTGAATCTCTATTCGATGGTCTTCTAACACTAGAAGCAGCTTTCAGTCTTGTAGAAGGTAAAACATTTTTAGCTTTGTTTGTATTTGTTTCCTGTTTCTTTGAAATCTTAACTTTGTACAATACCGGTGCTATGACATTTTTGTTTGTTTCAACATCTTTCTTTTTGTTAGGTGAAGTCTGTAAAGTGATTGTTTTTTGACAAAACATGTTTCTCTTCTGTTTTAGGAGCAACAGTTTTCTTTTGAAAATGTTGTTTATTTAGCGATGTAACACAAAGAAGTTTATTAGAAACATTAGCTTTGTCAAACTTAGTATTCACAGACTTACCCTTTTTAACATTTTTCAGTTTAGCTTTTAAATCTGATATTGTTATCAAAAGATCTTGATTTTGTGCACGTACTTCTGCATTTGCATAGGTCTTTTGATTAACATGCTCAATCAATTCATTGATTTCCCCTTGAGTTTGAGTTCGTGTCTTTTTGATTGAATCGAAAAGTTTTTGATATTCTGATTTGACATTTTCTCGTTCCTTTATCAAAGATTGTACTTGAAATTCCAAAGACACGTTCTCACTCTCAAGCTTTTCCATCTTTGATATCCAAGAGGTTTCACAAACGTTTTTCAAAGAAGATTCACATTTTTGTCTTTCTTTTTCATGTTGTAATTGTAATTCAAAATCAAGGCTTTGCTTTTGACATCTTTGAACATCGTTTTCAAGAATGTTTATTTGTTTTTCCATTCCCTCTTGGATTTCAATGGAGTCCCACTGAATTTTCTCAATTTCATCTTGCACATTATTGTTGACACATTCATGACTCAACAACACACAACATTCGATTTTATGCTTGAGTTTTGCTTCCAAGAGTTGATCATTCAAAAGCTCATTTTGTTTCCATGTTGCACTAAGAGCACTTTCTGTTGAGTCAAAAACATCTTTCATTACTTTTAAGTTTTTTGAAAATCATTTTTGAAAGATTTCAAAATTCAAATGCAATTTATGAAGAATTGGTTTAACCTCTTGTTGACAAAATTTAGTTAACCGTATTTCTTCTAGAGTTGTATAGAAAATACTTTCACGTTTAGAATTTCTTTGTAATAATGCAAACAAAGATTTAAATTCATTTTCCATTTTTTCCAAATATAGTTTCATTAGATTTGAACTAGGCATTGAAGCCACATGAGTTTTTTCCTCAGAAGGTGAAGTCGATATACTTGTATTTGAATGATTTTCAGAAGGTATAAAAGTAGATGCAAAATATTTTTGTTCAACAGATAGTTCTTTTTGTGGAACAAAATCCTCGTAAAGAGCATTTAATTTGTTGTAATCAATTGTGCGAACATTTTATTTTTTCTCAATAGCAATTGGATCCTTAAATTTGTTGTCCATTTTATTTTGACTCTTGGTAGCAACATCAAGTATGTCCTTAGTGTCCCTAACATTCACATGAATTTTCATATTACCAAAACAAGAAGCATCATATATTGGATTTTGAGAATTGCTTTCTTGATTGTATTAGGATTTTGGAACCCTAAACCATGTTTTAAATTTGAATCATAGAATGACATTGGTTTTGGTCCAAGCATAAACATTGCTTGTAACGATTGACCAATTTTCAACACTACATTTTTATTTTCTTAGCTCTTGCTTCAAGATCTAGAACAGTGTCATGATATTTATCTTCATTTTCACTCATCTTTCGTTTCAAAATTGTTTGTGTCTTTTGAAGTTCCATAATTTATCTTTTTAATTCGACAACAGACAACTGTAAATTATCCTCTTTTTGTTCTAGATCTCGAATGATATCCCGATCACAAATAAATTAAGTTTGTAAATCCTTTTCTAATCGCCTTGCTTTACTGTCAGCCTTAATGAATTCGTTAAAAAAGATGGTGTTATTTCCTTTGGTCATCTCAAAAACCCAAACCTTTTCCTTATACAACTCAAGTTGTTAGGTTAAAAGTTTGTTTTGTTGTT
Organism: Tanacetum coccineum; assembly: GCA_026074375.1. Classification (NCBI taxonomy): domain Eukaryota; kingdom Viridiplantae; phylum Streptophyta; class Magnoliopsida; order Asterales; family Asteraceae; genus Tanacetum; species Tanacetum coccineum. Next base: position 68,986 of record BQNB010014932.1, read on the forward strand.
TGACTTTGTTGGTACTTATTTGTTGTTTCTCAGCTTCCTTATAAGCATTTCTAGCTAATTTCTCTAATTCATATGATGCTTGAACATTGTTATCATATTCAACACTGCCACTATTAACATCTACATTCGGTTCATCAAATATAATATTGCTATCAATTTGATCATCACCGATTGTATCGTTAATAATTTTAGGTTGCGTTGTATACTTTTGTTTTTTATTATCTAGAGCAAATAATGGGTTCACATAACTGATGGATGGTATTTGTACCTCGCTGAGGAATACAGAATCATAGCTTGGTCCTGCATCAGAATCAATGTTTGTTGGTTGAATTTTGGCCATCAAGCATATATTTGCACTTAATTCCTTAATTTCTTCCATCCGAGTAGCATCAGCGACATGAAAGTCATTTTGTTCATCGGTAAGTGTTACTCCTGCTTCATCCTGTTTTGCTAGCAACATATGTTCCATGAAGTACTTTGAATCTCGAACTCTTGGCTTTCGACAATTACGAGCATAATGACCTTTCTCACTGCAATTGTAGCACTGAACATTGTAGCAGATCCTAAAGACGTAGTCCGAAGAGTTCTCTGTGTGTTCCCAACATCATTCTGAATATTGTTACCCTTAATAATTTCCTCTGGAACAAATGAACGTCTTGTATTTCTGCCATCATTCCTAGAATTTCTGCTTTGAATGTTTACTCTGTCAGCTTGCACAATTGCTTAATTTTTGGTGTTAGAAGAAGTGTGAAGACGATTATTTGTTGGATTAGAGAAACGTTGAGTGATTGCTCAAGCGAGTAACATCATTGCAGAAGTAAGTGGATCTTCATAATTGTTTTGAAATGCATCCCCTTGATAATCATCATCATAATCAACAACTGAAGAAGGATGTGTGACATAGTAAGGTGATGAAGTTTTGGAAGAGGAACTCGTATGTGCCACCAACGCAAGAGGATCATGAGACTTTTCCAATTTATTTGCTTTAGATGCATTAATAAGTTTCTCATATTGGGAAAGATAATCAAACAAATCATCATAAGAATCTTCTGTTAACTTCTTTGCAAGACGAACTTGAGTGACATACTTCAGCCATTCAGGTTGTAAACAATTTAGGAACTTTGTGTTAACAATGACTTTTGGGAATTTGATGCCATTTTGTTCCAAATCATTCATTAGCTGAGCAAAACGATTGTAGACTGAAACAAGTGCTTCTCCTAGTTCAGCAACAAATTGATCAAATTCATTTTTGAAGCGTGTTTCCCTGTCAACTTTGTTTTGCATAGTTCCTCGCATTAATCGTTCAACTCTTTGCCACATGGCTTGTGCAGTAGTACAAGCATACACAGAGTTATATATGTCATTTAGGATAGAGATTAAAATCAAATTCATCGCTTCAATCTCGGCTTCATAGTGTTTCAAATCATCTCTTGTCAAATCTTCTTTTGTTTACAGCCTTGGTGTTTGAGAATCATCAGGAGTGAAATTTTTAAACACATATGTACCTTCATCAATTGCCTTGTTAAGCCACATTCTGTTTTCTCTCTTTCGATTGAGGTACCTTCTGAAATGACTTGCCCATAGTATATAACTACCTCTTTCAAGCATCGGAGATCTAGTCTCAGAACCGACATCAGCAAGAGATTGTTGATGTGTAGTAGAAGTCGACATATCTTGTTAATCAAAGATTGGATCTTTGTAGACGAAAAAAAGTTCTATTTGTGATTTACAATCTACTTCTCAAAGAAACTTTACAATTTATCGAATTTAAATCCTTGTCGAACTTGACAAATTCGATAAGACACGTGTCACAAATTCGATGTGTAATTTCATAATTGAGCATCTTGTCTGATAAGCACACTTGGATAATTTACGATAACACCTTTATAAAAAATTCCTAAACTTCGATTATGACCAATATCGGGTGTAAAGGATTTCGGTTAAAACACTTTTCTCTGACAAAACTTTTCTCGTACAACACGAAAGCAATTTTCAAAACTTTTCTCGGACATAACTAATCTTCGATCAGTTGAATTTCGGAATATTTCTCGGATGCTTCTTTTCTCGGACAGTACAGACTAATTTCGAAACTTATCTAAATTTCGATATACACACTTTTTGAAAAACTTTTTCAATCAAAATTCAACTTATCAATCACGATAAAACCGTAATGATGTCAATTTCGGTGAAATTTGATCCGTGTACAGTATTTCCGAAAAAGCTGATCATAAATTCAATTAAACCGAAAATGTGGTTTTTACACTTAGAAGTCGAAAAATGATCACAATTTCGATAAAATCGAAATAAATGAGCACTTTACGATTCACAAATCCATATTATGATGTCAAAACTTGTCCTTTTTCCTGTTTGAACACAATTTTGATAAAACTAAAATTGTGTCAAGTGTGTTATGCGTATATCGAAAATAATCTTTCTAACACGAATTTCGATATAACCGAAAATACGTGTATCTATTACAACTTGTAAGCTTATTTCGAAAATGAAACTTGATCCTAATACACAATTTTCGATATAACCGAAAACTTGTATAACTCGTATTATCCAATAAACGAAACCGAAAAAGAAAATAATACCTAATATGCAATCTTTGATATAACCGAGAGATTGTATAACTATTACAACTCAATCTAATCAACAAAATGACTTCCGAAAATGACTAATCTTCGATAAATCTCTACGTATCAATCCATTACCTTGTCGAAATTATAGAATACGCAAGAAATGATACCGAAATTACTCAAATCAACCAAAATGAACACTTCTTAGCCATAATTGATGTCGAAAACTAGTGTAACCGTGATATTAGACGTCGAAAATGCTCAATAAGCACAAATAACCACTCGAAACCATCGAAAATCACCGAATAACATCTCGTCAATCTCGATAACGCTACAAATCACAAAATAGATCACTCTTAATCTCAAATGACGTATGATACCACTTGTTAGGTCATGTTTTATCTTGAATCACACGACGTATGAAGGTTAAAAATAGAGAGAATTAAAAGAGGAAGGCAAGACTTTCACAATTTTTAAAATTTTATAAAGAAAAGAGAAATGAGAGGAAAAGTGAGAGTTACAAGCCTTAACCACTTAATGTTGATTAGGTGGGTATTTATAGGAGATGGGGGATTAGCTTTCCTTTCTTTATTTTTCCTAATTTGCAATCTAGTCCCTATTCTTTGGAATAATATGCTATTTTTTCACTTTAAGCATATTTCTCCTTATTACAAACTATTTTCTACCTCTAAAATAAAGTAAAAACAATAATAATAATTAAAACCGCCTAAAGTATCATAATCGACACTTTTATAATCCTAACAATAACTTATATGGCGTCTGCGCGTGGATCAAAAGATATGAACTATAAGGCTGTGCACTATGGGGTCGATCGGCCTCTTGGTCGCCGGAGGTCGGCTTGTAGCGGGTTAGCGGTTAAGGTCGACCTTTTGCACATCTGGGTCGTCTGCTCGACCTAGGTTATGTGGTATGTTTGTGTGTGTATAATTAATTAAAATGTATTTTCGTGGGGAATGTTTTTGGTAGTGTAGGTCGCCTTATAGTGGTAAAAAGTCGTTTGTATGTCGCCAGAAAAAAAGCTGATGTGGCAGAAAAAATATGTCACTGATGACCACTATAGTGACTAGCTTAGGTCCCTTTTGGTCTTTTGTGGTCCAACTACTTTAAAGTTCGAGACAAATGTTATTGAGAAGTAAGCCTCAAAATAGTATGATTTATGGGTGCGTCACATGCATGTTTCTTTTTCACTTTCCAGTTTCATGTATGAATTTGAATCTATTAATTTATGTATATTTTTGTGATACATATTTCTCTTTAGCTTAAAAGCGAAACTATAAAGAAGATGTAGTATATAGTAATGAGTAAAGAGCTTTGTTTTTTATGAAATCTGAAAAAGAAAAAAAAAAACTTGGTCACCGGAGGTCGGCTTGTAGCGGGTTAGCGGTTAAGGTCGACCTTTTGCACATCTGGGTCGTCTGCTCGACCTAGGTTATGTGGTATGTTTGTGTGTGTATAATTAATTAAAATGTATTTTCGTGGGGAATGTTTTTGGTAGTGTAGGTCGCCTTATAGTGGTAAAAAGTCGTTTGTATGTCGCCAGAAAAAAAGCTGATGTGGCAGAAAAAATATGTCACTGATGACCACTATAGTGACTAGCTTAGGTCCCTTTTGGTCTTTTGTGGTCCAACTACTTTAAAGTTCGAGACAAATGTTATTGAGAAGTAAGCCTCAAAATAGTATGATTTATGGGTGCGTCACATGCATGTTTCTTTTTCACTTTCCAGTTTCATGTATGAATTTGAATCTATTAATTTATGTATATTTTTGTGATACATATTTCTCTTTAGCTTAAAAGCAAAACTATAAAGAAGATGTAGTTTATAGTAATGAGTAAAGAGCTTTGTTTTTTATGAAATCTGAAAAAGAAACCAAAAGAAAGACAGTCTATAACTCTATATAAATTTAACATAAATACACCACCCTACCAATCATTCACACCACCAGAACAGCTTTGATCTACCGTAAGCAACAACAACCATGGAAAACAACCATCACACACCCCAAACGTTACCGGAGCCCTTACCGACCCAAAAAGGATCATCTTAGCCAATGGCACTCATTATCTCTCGCTATCCCTCTTCTTCTTCCCTCTATGTGCCACAATTACCTCTCTGATCCTCAGCATACTCAATGTTAACCTCTTGAAAGAACTTATCTACTCCAACCTTGATCAAAAAACTGTAATCTATCTTATTATCTACATCATATTCGTCTACACCATCACCCAATTTGGCTTAGCTACAATCACCTACAGTACACACCATCGTGTCTTAGGTAACCCGATGAGTCTCTTAAACGTCATCAAGTCACTAAATGCACCTTCTTCCCACTTTTCTTTACATCATTTGTAGCTGTCATGCTTGTGGTTTTGATCACTCTGACTGATATCGTGATTAATAGGTTAGTTCTTAGGTTGGGACAAACCCTAGGGTTTGTTAACAGTTATCAAAACTACGGTTGGTTTTCCTTGGTACTAAGTGTGATTCTAACTGTGATTTTAAGTGTGATTTTACGTGTAATTCTTGTGAAATGGTCGTTAGCTTGTGTGGTAGTTGTGGCTGAATCTAAATGGGGATTTTCAGCC
>BQNB010014933.1:0-34890 GCA_026074375.1 Tanacetum coccineum
AATAGACATATTAATTTTTCACAAAACAGCTTTACACGAAACAAATAGCTGGTCACTTTGAGCATGCATTAGGCGTGTATAATTAATAGACATATTTAACATTATCTTTCTCTAAAAGTATTAGTCCATGTTGCATATTGATTAGGCGTGTAAACAGGTAAACAAGTAAACAACTATGCACAAAAAGATGCATAATACCAAAGATAACAATAAACATACAAGTAAACATGTAAAATCCGAGTTCTCTAGCGAGTCTTCCCTAAATGGAGAACCATAAGACCCTCACTAGGTTTTCTGCTTAGTGCCTAGATCGCCCCATTCACCACATATTGTGATTGAGTGGGTCTTATAGCCGGAATAGACAATAATCAAAAAGGAAGCATACAAGCTAAATTAACAATTTTAATTTTCCTTTTTAACCTATATTAACTTTTAATAGAATTCAAGATCAAGATCTACATATTTTATTCATCTTATGGCAAGGATTTGAATATCATTGTCATATTTTTCTAGTAAAACATAAATAAAATTCTAAACGCAGCAGATCATAGCATATGTTTCAATAATAGGCGTGTAAACTAGGCGTATAATTAAAACATAAACATGTAACCCATAAAGCTAAAACGAGTTGACTCGTGATGCCACTGTTGAGGTTTAACATCTAGCTAACCAAGTAGCTACGAGTACGCAGCGGATGGATCTAATAATAGCATATAGTTAACACGTACCAAGAAGTAAATTGAAAGCGTACCTCTCAGCAAATGATCTTGAAAACGAATAAGTGATTAAAATAATCACCTCTACGGTTGCTCACACAATCACGTCAACCGAATATGCTAAGCTTGTCTAGACTTAACTTCACGAACTAACAACCCTTGTATAATAACCGAATACCAAACGCACCCTATTGAGTTTAGAACCGAAAATCAAAGCCACCGAATTAGGGTTAGAATCAAAACCCTAATACCACCGAAAATCAATAACCGAATATCAAAGCAACCCGAAACCCTTGTTGGGGTTTTAACCTTCGATCAGGAAATCAAACAAACACCTTGTGTCTTGAACTTGAAACGTCGAGCTAGGATGAACAAGTATGATATGATTAAAACCTTAAAGGTTTAATAGATTTTGGTGATGAACTAGAACCAAAAATCAAAAGCACCCTTGTGAGGGTTTTTGTTGAAATCGGCTGGGAAAAAGAACACAGGAAAACCGAAACTTTCTTTGAGGGTTTTTAGAGTTATGTGTGTCGTGTTTAATGAGTTGAATATCAAGGGTATATATAGCCCTTGAATCCTACTCATGATAAACTAGGAAAAAGGTCCTATTCTAATCACAACACATCTTTTCCTTTTTCTATTTATCCAAACCGAAACCTAGAACTATGGAATATTCTTATTTGATTTCCAGCTTTTAAGACATAACAAGTTTGTGTCTTAATCGGTTTAGTCCTTGTGGTTTGTATTAATGATGTTGTGTTTTATATATACTTGTAAAATATACTATAATAATAATATTCCAAAGACCAATTAAGAAAATTACCAAGTTACCCTTAGTAAAATTCACTCTCAAATATATATATATATATATATATATATATAGTGAGACTTTCTTTTCAGAACTATTCTTAGTGCTAGAACTGACAGAACCACTAAAAACATGCATGCTCGCCTTCAATAATTGTATTTTTTTTCACATATGTTTTAAAAACAACATATATGTTTTAAAAAAAACATAGTTGTTATAAATAATTTGATAAGAAATTGAAAATACAAAATTTTTCTTTGAAGGTGTGCATGTATGTTCTTATAAAGCATGCAACAACAATATTACGGCCGTGTGTAAGGTTTTTGTTAAAAAAGAGGGAGAGTTCATGATGATACTGAAGAATATAGGTGGATTCTTACGATTATTGATGATTTTCATGTATTTTTTTTATTTTTAAAAGGCGTGCATGTATGTTTTTGGTGGTTCTGTCAGTTCTCGCACTAAGAATGGTTCTGAAAAGAAAGTCCCCCTATATATATATATATATATATATATATATATATATATATATATATATATAGATATATATATATATATATATATAATATATCTTTAATCACACTAAAATATTAAAGTTTTGCTATTATTGTGGAAAACGGGTGACTGAGAAACAAAACAATAAGCAAGCAACATCAAATCGATAGATTCCCTTCCCCAAACTAAAACGAAACATTGTCCTCAATGTTTAAAGTCGGGTCTCTAGAAAATCTAAGCCGTTTATGAAGTATGCAAAGATAAACGTTAATTCGACTAATGATGAAAAGGATATGGATCTCCCCAAACTAATTTCACACAAAGGATGAGAAGCTCGAATAGAACGGGACAAATCAACCGGACACGAGAGGCTTCAGAAATTGTTGGTTCGATCCTACAAAAATCACAACAAACAAGCAACAAACATCGAGAAATCAGAAAGAGAACAAGCCTCTCTCAACACAACACATTAGATAAGAAAATAGAAAGAAAATAGAAAGGATAAGCATGGGGTGAACTCCCACGAAGCGGCTTGTTTTTGTTTACCCGTGTTCGCATGCATCGACTCGATCCACTGAATTCAGTTTGTCCATATGGAAAGGTCTGGAGGTCCAGGAAATAACCAATGGTGGTGTATCCCCTCCATAGTAGTGCTTAAGACGGTGGCAATTGACTTTGAAATTCGAACCATCGGCATGAGACAACTTGGCAGTGCCATAAGGATAAACTTCGGTGATTGTAAAGTTGTCCTGGACCCATCGGGATTTGGCTTCCAAAAAATCTTCAAGTCGTGAAGTTGAAAAGCAAGACTTGATCACCAACCCTTGAAGATTCGTTCTTTTTCTTGGAATCGTATAGTATTCTTAGTCTTCTCCATGTAGATTAGCGAATTCTCGTAAGCTTTGATCACGAAGCTCCGCTTATTCATGAGTTGGAGCCTTTCGATGATCGCCCAAGCGGTCCTTAGAAATCGAAGTTGAGCATGCATAAGAGCCCAATAGCCTTGTGGTTCTAATTCAACTGGTAAGTACACGCTTTTCCATATACTAAACTTGTACGGAGTGCATCTGAATGGAGTTTTTTGTAAGCGTCCCTAAAAGCCCTAATGGCATATCTAACTTGTCGGACCATGAGGCACGGTTTTCTCCTACCGTCCTCTCTAAAATTCTTTTGAGACCTCGATTCGTGACTTCAACTTGACCACTCGTTTGAGGGTGGTAAGGAGTCGAAAGACGATGGGTGACACCATATTTTGACATGACTTTAGCAAACTTATCGTTACAAAAATGGGTCCCTCGATCGCTTATGATTGCTCTCGGAGCACCAAATCGGGAGAAAAGGGATTTTAAGAACTTAACAACTACTCGAGCATCGTTGGTGGGGAGCGCTTTTGCTTCAACCCATTTGGATAGATAATCGACGGCTACCAGAATATATTTGTTTCCTCTAGACGATGGGAAAGGTCCCATAAAATCAATACCCCATACATCGAAAATTTCACAAACTTGGATAGCATTTTGAGGCATCTCATCACGTTGAGAGATTTTGCCTTGTCTTTGACATGCATCACAAGATTTGATCAATTCGTAAGCATCCTTATAAATTGTAGGCCAAAAGAATCCGGCGTCAAATACTTTTCGAGCTGTGATGTTGGCACTGTGATGGCCCCCGGTGGGTCCTTCATGGCAAGCCTTGAGGATTTCAAGAGCTTCTTGGCCAAATACACATCTACGGATGATTTGCTGCACAAGTAATGAAATGAGATAGGATCACCAACATAATGCTTCACGTCTTTGAAAAACTTTTTCTTTTGTTGACTCGTCATTCCTTTGACTAGAAAATTCCCTACGTGGTAGTTTGCGAAGTCGGCAAACCACGAGGTATTTTGGTCATCATGAGAAGTCACAACATTTAAAGTTTCAAGAGGGAAAGTCTCGGTAATCTCTTTTGGATCAAAAACATTTTCGTAAGGGTTTTCAAGACGAGAGAGGTGATCTGCTGCATAGTTTTCAGCTCCCTTGGTATCAATTACTGAAAAATCGAATTCTTGAAGAAGTAAGATCCATCTAAGCAATCTTGCTTTGGCGTCTTTCTTGTTGAAAAGGTATTTCAATGCGGAGTGGTCCGTGTAAACAACACTCTTGTTCATGATTAGATATGATCGAAACTTCTCAAAAGCGTAAACAACTGCAAGCATCTCTTTTTCCGTTGTTGTGTAGTTTGTTTCTGCTTCGGTCATGGTCTTGTTGGCGTAATGAATTTGTCGGAAATGCTTCTCAATTCTTTACCCTAAGACCGCACCTATTGCATAATCACTTGCATCGCACATGATTTCAAAAGGTTGGTCCCAATTCGGAGCAATAAGAATTGGAGCTTCGGTTAACTTCTTTTTCAATGTTTGAAAGGCAAGAATGCAATCCTCCGAGAAAATGAAAGGAGTGTTCTTTTCTAAGAGATGGGTCATGTGTCGAGAGATTTTGGAAAAGTCTTTGATAAATCTTCGATAGAATCCAGCATGCTCGAGAAAACTTCGAATTCCCTTAACGGTCGTTGGGTGAGAAATCTTAGAAATTACATCAACTTTGGCCTTGACAACGGTCATACCAACTTTTTTAGGAACACAATGGACCGGACTAACCCATGGACTATCCGAGATCGGATAAATTAATCCCGCGTCAAGAAGTTTTTCTACTTCTTTCTTGATGAAGTCGTGGATTTTAGGGTTAACACTCCTTTGATGTTGGACTGAAGGTTCGTAATCATCTTCTAATAAGGATTTTTTTTTGAGAGTAAAACTCTGGATCCTATGCCTCGTATATCAGAAAAGTTTATTCCAGCAATTGCTTGTTTTCGGTTTTTCAGAACGTTAATGAGTGAGGTCTTTTCATCTTGGCTTAAATCTTTTGAAATTATAACTGGAAGCTTGTTGATTCGATATCACCATTCTCGACAAGAAAGGAAGTGAAAATCTAGCCGCCGATCATTTGTCAAGACTCGAGAATCCTCACAAAGACATTTTGGAAAACAAAGACATTAACGAACACTTTCCTTTAGAAACTCTTGGAGTTATATCAAACGGAAGTACCCCATGGTTTGCCGATTTTGCAAATTACCATGCGGGGAATTTTATCATAAAAGGAATGTCAACTCAACAGAAGAGGAAATTTTTCAAAGACGTAAAACATTATTTCTGGGATGATCCCTACCTCTTTCGTATATGTGCGGATCAAATCATTCGTAGGTGTGTACATGGACACGAAGCTCTTGAAATCCTCAAGGCTTGTCATGAAGGACCCACCGGGGGCCATCATAGTGCCAATCTCACCGCTCGAAAAGTATTTGATGCCGGTTTCTTTTGGCCCACTATATATCGAGATGCTCATTCGATGATCAAATCTTGTGATACGTGCCAACGACAAGGCAAAATTTCTCATCGTGATGAAATGCCTCAAAACGCTATCCAAGTTTGTGAAATCTTTGACATATGGGGTATCGATTTTATGGGACCTTTTCCGTCATCCAAAGGGAATAAGTATATCCTTGTAGCAGTCGACTATCTTTCGAAATGGGTTGAAGCAAAGGCGCTCCCCACTAACGATGCTCGTGTAGTTGTGAAATTTCTAAAGTCTCTTTTTGCCCGATTTGGAACACCGAGAGCTATAATAAGCGATCGTGGGACCCACTTTTGTAATGATCAATTTGCCAAAGTGATGTCTAAATATGGAGTCACACATCGTTTAGCTACCGCTTACCATCCTCAAACGAGTGGTCAAGTGGAGGTGTCAAATCGTGGTCTTAAGCGTATTCTTGAAAGAACGGTAGGAGAAAACCGTGCCTCCTGGTCTGACAAGCTAGACGATGCTTTGTGGGCATTCCGAACCGCTTTCAAAACACCGATCGGATGCACACCCTATCAGCTCGTTTATGGAAAGTCTTGTCATTTACCAGTCGAGTTAGAACATAAAGCGTATTGGGCTCTTAAGCACGTAAATTTCGACATCAAAACCGCGGGTGATCATCGGAAGCTGCAGCTAAATGAACTTAACGAGCTTCGAGATCAAGCTTATGAGAATTCATTAATCTACAAGGAGAAGACGAAGAAACTTCACGACTCAAAGATCAAGAATCGAATCTTCAATGTTGGTGATCAAGTTTTACTCTTCAACTCCCGGTTAAAGATATTCTCCGGAAAGCTTAAAACTCGTTGGTCAGGACCTTTTACTATTAAGTTTTTCCATACGAACAGTGGATTATATCAACCCGATAAGCTCCTAATTTCAAAGTATGTCCACCGTGTGAAACAGTTACTTCGGAGGGGACATACACCAAATGTATTCTCCAAGATCTCCACACTCTCCCTAAGGACAACTAAATTCAGGGATCGAGTCGAGCTTGCGACTCGGTGACCAAAAACAAGCCGCATCGTGGGAGTTCTCACCCATGCTGATCCTTTTATTTTCTCTCTATTTTCTTTTTATTATCGAATGTGTTTTGTTGAGATAGAGGGCTTGTACTCTTTCCGATTCCTCGATGTTTGTTGCTTGTTTGTTGTTGATTTTTGTAGGATCAAACCAACAAATTCTTCGAAGCCTCTCGTGTCCGGTGATTGTGTCCCGTTTCACTCGAGCTTCTCATCCTTTGTGTGAGATTAGTTTGGGGAGATCCGATATCCTTTCATCATGTATAGATGACGTCTCTCTTTGATAATCTTAAACGGTTAGATTTTCATAGAACCCGACTTAAAACATTGATGGACATGATTTCGTTGTAGTTTAGGGGAGGGAAAACTTAATCGATTTGAGGGTAATCAGCTTATTGTTTTGTTTAAGTACCCAGTTTTCCCACAAAAATAGCAAAAAATTTAAATTTTTAATCAAAAAAAAAAAAAAAAAAAAATTGTTAAGACAAAATGTACGGTTTTCGTTGGTGAGTATATAGAAGTAATTTCTGACCCGAACGTAGTGTTGAAGTTCTGCTTTCTCCTTAACATTATATGATGATAGTTTGTGCTAGTCTCTGTAGACTTTAAACATGCTAGACGTGATATCATTTGTAAATGACGACTTGTGCTAATCTCAAGTAGATTGTAATATGCCAAGTTGTTAGATTTTATATAGGCTAAGTGTTTGCGAATTTCTTTTGCGAAGATCAAGAAATGATAGTGTTATTTATAAGTCATAACATTAAACGTAGAATAGTTGGTTTTCTTTCAAGCTCATAAATGTTAATTGTGGCTTTTTCTCCCATTAGCTTGTTTCACCTTTATATATATAAATGTTTAATAAATAGAGTTATGCGGTTTTTTGGTTAATAATTAGCTAATAGAAGTTTTCTTTAGTTCATTTGTAATTAGGATGAATACACATCAGGAATACTTAATTTGGCATATTATATGTAACATATAAATAAATAATTTGCTTATTCCTTAAAGAGCCTTAGGGTATATGGGATAAGTAGAATTCAATAAAAATCCAAGACTGATAAAAGTTTGTTGTATCTTTCTGGCTCACAACCAATATTATAGCCTTCTAAAAGGTCGAGGAAGTTTCCGAAGTCGAAATATGTTTGCTATATCTTGTAGGAGGCGTGGCCGATGTTGTAGCCTTCTAAAGGACTGAGGTGTAATAATGTTGCTTAATTTTTGTCTTATTTTGTGCCTTAAAGAGCCTTAGGGTATATGGTGCAAATGAGATTGGTCCATTCATGTCTTAAAGAGCCTTAGGGTATATGACATGAATGGTGCCTTGCTTAAGTAGCCTAATAAAAGCCAAATTTTGGTTGCCTCGATGTGGACTTTAATCTTTGATAACTTTGATCTTTTGAAAAAGGGCTATGTGCTAAATTGGTTCTTAACCGATTACGCTCTAATTTTTGGAATTATAAGTATCGAAACAAAAGTCCTACAAGAACCTTCGGGTATATGACTTAAGTAAAATCTTGAGATCAAAAAGTAGGATTTACGGGAGGGAAAAGTAAGTACACATTATATATTTTATGAGTAGTGTTAGTGTCATGACTTGTAATTAACAATGATCTTGTTTTTAAGCTTAGCATGGGAAAAGTGAAAAATCGGGGATGATGAAGTTATCTTTAGACACTTAATTGTGCTTTTTATTCTATGATCCTTAAAGTTACCAATGAGGTAATGAAAACAATACATTATGTCAACACAAATAAGTTATAGTTAGGTAGTTAATTATCAAGAAAAACCATAAAAAAAAAGAGATAAAATCTTTGAAAATGAGAAATCGGGTGTTTTATAACTTGTGATCTTGATACGTGGATAATATACACTATATAATATAATATTTCAACAAGAGCAATTAAGAAAATTCCCTAAGGAAATATCACTCTTTAAAATATATATATATATATAATATATAATATACGTATCTTTACCGGGAAGTATGATTTCCCGGGTCGTTTTCCCAATGATTTGAGAAATTGAAACCTCGCTTGATATTGGATATTGATTTGAATGGGTTCGAAGATTGATTGGGTTTTCTATAACTATTAATTAAAACAAGCAATTTAAAACAACCTAAGCACTTAACAAATTACGGGAAACAAGTAAAAGGCATCAATTAAGCAAATAAACTAAAATTAACCCCTAAAAATGTAAACTAAAATTCTAAACCTAAGATAAGACAAAAGAAAATTTTAGGAAAAAGAAAAACATTTTTTTTGATTATTTTTTGAATTTATTATGATTTAAAAACTAATTTAATCTAATTAAATCTTAAAAAATAGCAAATTAAGTACGAAAAATTTGGAAAAATGATTTTTAAGCTTAGAAAAGTCTAAACTATCATAAAAGGCAAAATGAAAAAGAAAACTATTTTAACTATTTTTATTATTTAAATCCTATTTTTAAAATTTAAAATAAAAGCTCAAAAATGAAATTTAAGATCTAAAAAGTGTAAAAATGATTTTACTGGATGTAAACCTTAAGCTATTTTTTTAAAAACTAAAAACTATTTTTTTGTATTTTTCTGAAACTTTTTCTATTTTTTTATTGATTTTATAAGATTTTAACTTTCGAAAAATTATAAAAAATAAAATTTAAGTTGGAAAAATCTAAAAAATTCAGGGAAAATCTTAAACACTAGCAGAAATACAAGAAAAATAAGAAAAGCTAAATTGCTTAACGAATAAGCCCTAAAATGAGCTTATTAAGCTACGGCTTATTTATAAAAAAAGGAAATGAAATCGTGTACTAGTATTTGATTGTGTATTATGCTAATGGATGAGCTAATGTAGCAAACTGGTTAAGGTATAAGTGTTGTGTGTGGGAGGTCGTGGGTTCGAGTGTGGGCAACACCTTTTTGTTATTTTTTTATTTTTTTGATTTTTAAGAAAAACTAAATACTAGGAATTAATAAGGGGACTAAAATAAGCTACTTTAACAAACAGGACTTAACCTAAAACTAAGTGATAAGCTCAAAAACAGCTTATAAACAAGTTATTACATAAACTAGGTGTTTGGGCTTATCCTTAATTAAATAGCTATATTAAGCTCAAATTAGGCTTAAAATGGAAAAGGAAATGTGTTCTAAAAAAAGCTTTATAAGATGCTTATTCTGAAATGAAAAGAAATCTAAGCTTACAACACTAGAAAACAACTGAAAATGAAGATGAAAGTAGTATACTCAGGAAATAACTTCAAAAAGCTAGAAATTAAGAAAGTCTAAAATGCTTAAAAGGCCAAAATAGAAACTAAGCTTATGAGGACTTATAAATCAACTAATAAGCTACTTATTTAAACAATAAAACTTAAACTCTATAAGTGAGTAATTTATTATTTTTAAAGAAGCTTAAACTAATATCTAACTTCTGTTTTTGGCTGTTTGGCTTTATGACTTTTTATAAGCAAAATTAAGTTGCAAAATTAAGCTAAGAATGGAAATTAAGTACTATTCTATTTTAAGCTACACCTAGACTTAATCCTATCTTAATCTTAGGTACTATAACCTAGAATTACTTAGCTAAAAATCTAGCTAAAAGTGACAGTAGGAACTGCTTGGTTCCTACTGATGCATTTTGCACAAGTGCAACTCAATTAGTGCAGGTTTCCTAAGGGAAATCCTGCACTTAAAAACATTACTCAATTGAGTGATATTAGCAGTTGCAAGCATAGTATCTAGCCTTTGGAGGGCTTAGATCTAAAATTGGCTTAAGTTGAAATTCCAAGAAAACTCCCTTGGTGCTGGCACACTTAATATAAGCTCAAATCCTTTAAATTTTCAAATCTAATTTATAAAAACTCATTTCCTAATGTTTATAACTAAATTCAAAGCTATCTAAAAAGATTTGCACAAAAACTTTTGACTTTAGGAGGTCAAACAAACTTATGCCAAACACCCCTTTACCACTTGACAGGATTTTTAGAAAAGCTTTAAATTGCAAAACTAATTAATAAGCACTAAATACCAGATTATATTTAGCTTTATAAAATCTAATAACTGACTTGAATTTAAACAAACGAATTGAGTATTAATCTATGATTCAAAACTAATTTCTTACTTTTTTTTTTGGTTTTTTGTTAAGGTTTTTAGGACACTTATCATAATAAGGGACTAAGATCTAAACTATTTTAATCAAAAATCAGATAAGCAACATGATTATTAAGCTAGATAAAAGGTAATTAAGCACTAATAAGCAACTGAATAAGCAGAAAAGCAATAAGCAAGCATGAAAGTGAAAATTAAGCTAGAATAGAAAATGAACAAGAAATTTAGAGGTGAGACTTACTTTATCCTCTAGCTAAACTAGAGGTCAATTTGGCCAGCTTCAAGCTCCCCTTGCTTATTAATAAGCTAGGGTATAACGTCCTTGGGGATCTTCCCTTTTTAGATCCCCCTTCCATAAGTCAAGTCAAGGCATCCCATAGTGAATGTAAGTTGACTATTTTAAGGTTTAGATAAGAATAATACGGAATTGATTAAGCTCTATTTTAGCTTATAGACTGAAAGAGCTTATTAAGAGCTTATTGAGAGAATTTAGCTTAGTTAAGAGAGCTTTATGAAAAAGATATTTGGAGAGATTAAGAAAAACTGAATTTCATTAAAAGAAAATTGTTACAATATTTTAAAAGGAAATTTCAATTAATACAACATTTAAGCTAGGAATTAAAATTTAAGCTACAACTAAATTAAAAGCAACGTCTAAAAAAAACTACATTTGTGTGTGTGAAGAGTGAGGCTATATTTATAGCCTGCCTTGGATCCTTCTAGCCTCTTGCCTTGCTCTCCAATCTTTCACTCTAGCCTATCTTTTCTTTAATCAGTGGGGGTTCATTGTTGGCCGTTGATCATTGTGTGGACACCTGAGATTGCCGTGTGTCATCTCTTTTGGATGTCATTGTGCTTCTTTTGTTAGTGTTTTAGCACAAAAACCCACATTCCATTGTGCTTTCACCATTACTACGTGGCATGAGCTTGATAGAGGCTAAGTAATCCCTTGATAAAGACTGATTTGTCCCTTCATTTGTGTTAGTGAGCTCATGAATTGACCTAAGCACCCTTTAATTTGAAAACCCCTTGATTTACCCTGGGATAATGTTAGGAGACGATTGGATTATTCGTGAAGTAATGGTTTTGGCGCCAATTTTCGACAGTTAAATCGGTTATAACTTTGATATAGAAGCACAATTGGCCCCTCTCTTTCCTTTCTCCCTTTTTAGTTATAAAGGGACTTTCGAAAATTGCAAGTTTGGCCCTTGTGGTTTATATTAAAGGGAAGTGGGCTTTTGGTTTGGGCGTTTGGATTCCGGGTTATGGGGTTATTGGGGCCATTAAGGTTTTAAAGGGCCCAATATAGACGGGGTGGTGGGTTATTTGTGGACTTTGTTGACTTTATTGACATGATTGACTAGAGTTTGACTGAGGCTTGACTTTTCTGGCTTCGGCTTTGATTCTTTGGCTTCTTTTTGTACTCTTCTGATTCGCGTGTCCGTGATTGCTTATTTTTGACGGTTTTCATGTGATTTTTGATATATCCGGACTGCCAAATACCAAAACACAATACAAGCATATATTTTTGCATTTTTGGTCTGTTTTGTGGTTTACTTGGGGTATTTTATGTTATTACCGGGATATTGTGATTTTACACTTATCAAAATTCCCGCCAAACTAAACGTTGTGTGTCCATCACGCAATTTCACATGCCTTATAACCAAATACTCTCGAAGATCAAACTAAACCTTTGAAAGTAGCAATGATTTTTGTTTAGAGTTGATAAGAGATCACTTTGTTATAAAAACACCTGATTTCTATTTCAAAGATTTTTTCTCTTTTTATGATTTTTCTTGATAATTAACTACCTAATACAATTTATTTGTGTTGACTAATGTATTGTTATCATTATCAATTGGTAAACTTGTAGGATCACCGTCAGAAAAAGCACAATTAATGTGTCTAAATGATTAACTTCATATCCTGATTTTCACTTTTCCATGCTAAGCTTAAACAAGATATTGTTAATTACAAAGTCATGACACTAACACTACCTCTATAATATTAGTTTATGTATCTTACTTTTTCCTCCCGCAAATCCTACTTTTGTATCTCAAGATTTTACTTAAGTCATATACCCGAAGGGCCCTTTAAGACTTGTTTCGATACTTATTTAATTCCAAAAAATAAAGCGTAACGGTTAAGAATGCATTAATTGAGTTCTGACCTTTTCAAAAGATCAAATGGTCATCAAGATTAAGAGTCCACTATCCGAGGGACATCCGAAAATTTGGCTTTTATTAGGTACTTACAGCAAGGACCATTCAGGTCATATACCTAAGGCTCTTTAAGACATTAATGGACCAATCTTATTTGCACCAATAGTACCCGTAGGCTCTTCTAAGGCAACAAAATAAGATAAAATTAATTAAGCAACTTTATTATACATCGGTCATTTAGTAGGTAAACCATCGGCCACGCTCCGACAAGATGTAGCCAAACTTTATTTTCGACTTCGGTAGCTTTCCTCGACCTTTTAGAAGGCTTTAACATCGGTTGTGAGCCGGCAAGATACAGCAAACTTTTTTATCAGTCCGGTAATATTATTGATTTCTACTTATCCTCATATACCCTATGGGCTCTTTAAGGATATAAGAAGTAAAATTTCTTTGTATGATCCCTTTATTCTTGCCAGTTAAGTATTCCCTGATGTGTACTCATCTAATCCAAAGGAACTAATGAAAACTTCTATTAGCTAATTATTTTAAACCAATTAAACCATACAACGTCATATTTATTAAACATTTATATAGAGGTGGAACATGATAATGGGAGAAGAAAAAAAACACATTAAATACATATGAGCTTGAAGAGACCAACTACTCTACTTCTAATGTCATGACTTATATATAACACTATCATTTCGTATCTTCGGCAATTTAAATCTCTAGAAAGAAATTTGCTGAACCCCTTAGCCTATATAATTTCCCATACTTTGATATTTAAAATCTACTTGAGATTAGCACAAGGTCTTCATTCTTACTAATGATTCAAGTCTAGATGTTAAAGTCTACTGAGACTAGCACCAAAACTATCATCATTGAATGTAAGGGAGAAAAGATAGAACATCTTACACGTACGGATCGGTGTTTTTGTAAAAATTACTTCTTATTCGCTTACCAACGGAAACCCTTACATTCTTGTCTTAAACACTTATTATATATATAATTTTTATATATATTTTGACTAAAACATTTAAATTCTTTTGTATTTTTGTAGGAAAACAGGTACGTGAAACAAACAATAAGCAAGCAACATCAAATCGATAGATCTCCTTCCCCAAACTAAAACCAAACATTTGTCTCAATGTTTAAGTCGGGTCTTACGAAATTTAAGCCGTTTATGAAGTATGCAAAGATAATGTTAATCGATTTATAATGATGAAATGATATGGATTCCCCAAACTAATTTCTCACTCAAAGGATGAGAAGCTCTGAGTTTGAACTGGAGAACATCCCACGGAAAGACGAGAGGGCTTCATTTTTGAAAATTTGTTGGTTTTGATCCTATAAAAATCACAAACTAAACACGCAACAAACATTCGAGAAATCGGAAAGAGTACAAGCCTCTCTCTACACAAACATAGATAATAGAAAGAAAATAGGAATGGATAAGCATGGGGGAACTCCCTACGAAGCGGCTAGTTTTTGGTCACGAGTTTCACAGCTCGACTCGATCCTGAAATTTAGTTGTCCTTAGGGACAGAGTGTGGAGATCCGGGATACCTTGGGTGGTATGTCCCCTCCGTAGTTAATGGTTTCACACGATGAAATTAACCTTTGAAAATTCGGGCCATCAGGTTGAGATATTCCCACTGTTCATATGGGAAAACTTGAGCTAATTAGTTAAAAGGTCCCGGACCAACGAGTTTTAAGCTGTTGGAGAATATCTTTTAACCGGGTGAGTTGAAGAGTAATAAGTTGATAACCAACATTGAAGATTTATTCTTGATCTTTGAGTAGTGAAGCTTCTTCGTCTTCTCCTTGTAGATTATGAATTCTTCAATAAGGTTGATCTCGAAGCGCAGTTAAGTTCATTTTTGCTGCAGCTTTCACGATGGATCACCAGCGGTTTTGATGTCGAAATTTTACGTGCTTAGAGCCCAATACGCTTTTATGTTCTAAATCGGATGGTAAATACAATGATTTCCTAAACGAGCTGAAAGGGTGTGCATTTCCGATCAGTTGTTTGAAGTGGTTCGGAAATGCCCAAAAGCAATCGTCTAGCTTGTCAGACCTAGGAGGCACGGTTTTCTGCCTACCGTTTCCTTTCAAGAATACGCTTAAGACCGATGTTACACCTACCACTGACCACTTGTTTGAGGATGGTAAAAAAACAAATAAATAAGCGGTAGCTAACGATGTGTGACTCTATTTAGACATACACTTTGGCAAATTTATCATTACAAAAAGTGTGGTCCCATGATCGATATTATAGCTCTCGGTGATGTTCCAAACTCGGGCAAAAAGAGACTTTAGATATTTCACAACTACACGAGATCGTTAGTGGGGAGCGCCTTAGCTTTCAACCCATTTTGAAGATGTCGATTGCTTACAAGGATATACTTATTCCCTTTAGGATGACGGGAAAGAACGGTCCCATAAATCTATACACCATTTGTCAAAGATTTCACACACTCTTGGATAGCGTTTATGAGGCATTTCATCTTCGATGAGAAAATTTTGCCTAGTCTTTGGCACGTATCACAAGATTTGACATGAAAAATGGGCATCTCGATATATTGTGGGCCAAAAGAAACCAGGCATCAAAATACTTTTCGAAGCGGTGTGTGTGATTGGCATATGATGGCCCCGGTGGGTCTTTCATGACAAGCTTTGAGGATTTCAAAAGCTTCGTGTCCATATACACACCTTCGAATGATTTGATTCGCACAAATACGAAAAAGGTAGGATCAATCCCGGAATATAATGTTTTTTCTCTTTGAAAAAATTTCCTCGTGCTGTTGAGTTGTTTTACTTTTATTGCTAAAATTCCTAGCATGGTAGTTTGCAAAATTGCAAACCATGGCAGGTACTTCCGGTTGATATACTCCATAGAGTTTCTAAAGGTAATGTTAGTTAATTGTCTTTGTTTTCTTTAGAAACGTCTTGTGAGGATTCTCGAGTCTTGACAAATGATCGGCGGCTAGATTTTCACTTCCTTTCTTGTCAAGAATGGTGATATCGAATTCTTGTAAAAGTAACACCCATCAAAGCAACCTTGGCTTGGCATCTTGTTTGTGCATGAGGTATTTCAAAGCAGAGTGGTCGTTATAAACGATGCTTTTAGATAAGACAAGATATGGCCGAAACTTTTCAAAAGATGACATACGGCGAGCATCTACTTTCGTTGTGGTGTAATTGAATTTGAGCTTCGGTCATCGTCGTACTAGCATAATGAACTCGGTTGAAAAATGCTTCGTCTTAGTTGTCCAAGAACCGCACCATCGCATATCGCTTGCATCACACATTAATTCTAAGGTAGGTGCCAATCCGGGACAACTAAAGATCGGAGTTCGGTAAGCTTCTTCTTAAAAAGTGGTTTCGAAAGCATTGATATATCTTGAGAAAATACAATTGTGTGTCTTTTTCGAGAAGGTGAGTGATTGGTCTAGAAATCTTGGAAAAGTCTTGAATGAAACGACGGTAAAATCCGGCATGATAAACCCCCACCCCCTCACCTCCAAGAAACTTTTACCTCCTTTTAACGGGCTAGTCGGATGAGGGTGTTTAGCAATCACTATTGAATTTGCTTAGTCGACCTCAATTCCGGATTTAGTTTTCTTTTATGACCATAAACTTTTACCTTCTTTACGCATGAAATGAGCATTTTTCCCAAGTAAGGGAAAGATTTGTGTCTTCGCATCTTTTTTAAACATTCGTTTTAGATTAGAAAGACATAAAAATTCATCATAAACACCTCCATAGTCTTCTCTATCATATCATGAAAAATCGCCATCATACAACGTTGAAAGGTTCCAGGAGCATTACATAATCCAAATGGCATACGACGATAAGCAAAAGTACCGTACGGGCACGTAAAAGTCGTTTTTTCTTGATCATGAGGATCAATTGGAATCTGAAAATACCCTGAAAAACCATCTAAGAAACAATAGAATTCATTGCCGGCTAGACGTTCTAGCATTTGATCCATGAATAGGAGAGGAAAATGATCTTTACGGAGTTGCTCGTTAATGCTTCCTATTAATCGTTAAATACTCTCCATCCGGTAACTAGACGTGTCAGAATTAATTCATTCTCTTCATTTGCAACGACGGTCATTCCTCCTTTTTTAGGAACACAATGGATTGGACTAACCCACGGGCTGTCGGAGATCGGGTATATCATTCCGGCATCAAGAAGTTTAATCACCTCCTTCTTAATGACTTCATGAATTTTTGGGTTCACCCTCTTTGCTTTGCCCGATGGTTTACAATCGTCTGCCATCAAATTTATGGTACCAAAAACGAGGGTCGAGACCCTTGATACGGTTATTTTCACGCAAGGGACGTTTATGGGGATTTAAGAAATTTTATGAGAGCTTCTTTTGGATGGTTTTTAAGGCCAGTTGCTATGATGACGGGTAAACTTTATCGTTTTCTTCAACGAAAGGTATTCTAAGTGTGATGGTAAGTCTTTTATTTCTAGTCCGGAGGTTCTTCATTGAAGATTTGGCCTCGCGTATACTTCACTTTGCTTAAGTTTATCGGAGGAAGCTGAATGGGTCATCATTTAACAATGGTTTCATGCACTAAAATATCTTTCCTCCGGATCACATTTCATCATGATCACTTTCCAAAGAGAATGATTTGTCATAAAGATAAGCATCAATTTCTTCCAAAGTAAATTCGAAAGTAAACGGCTCAGACGTCGAAGTGGGATTGCCACTTGAAAATCATCATACTAGGGAAATCTAATAACTCCGGAAACATACTCTCACTAATTCATCTATTGATGTCTATTCGGTTTATCCGATTTGTCATTCGTAAGAGGAGTATTTTTTTGTTTGGTTAATTGAAAAGTGACTGGCTTGTTATCAACTCGGAGGGTGATTTCTCCTTTCATAACGTCAAATTAAGGTACGACCGGTTTTCAAAAATGACCTTCAAGTTTAAGAGGTACTCGGGGGAAAAAATTAAAAAACCAGCTCGAAATCGACAACCTACGAAATCGGCAGGAAAGTGAAATTTTCCAACTTTAACGTAGAGTCTTCGGCTAAACCTTAGGGTAAGTTTATGGATCGGTTCTGGTAAACCTACTGACATTCGAGTCGGTGACAAGTTGGGAACGAAAGTTTTTTCCAAATCGAATGGGGGCATTAGATTTTATGCTTGCACCAAGTACGGCCAAGGCGTAGCATATCTCATCCCAAAGGGAATTCTCAAGGAAGAAGGGAATTTATCCGGGTCTCCCTAGCTTTTCGGGAAGCTTTAAGGAGCAATTGCGAGCAATTCTCGTTCAATGGGATTTTTGCTAATTCGAGCAATTTTTCTTTCTTTATTCATTAACATAATCCTAATCGTTAGGAGCAAATCTCAGCATTATGTACATAGCATACGCCTTAAATTATTGATCAAAAATACGAAATCTTGAAACATTTGAAAAATCTTTTCTTTTTGGTATGACGCTTTTTCTCGATTCTTTTGATTGTCTCGTCTTGAAGGATAAGGAATGTTTGCTTTAGGTACCGTCTTCGGAATCTCGGGTTCTGGTATCGGAGTCAATTTTGGTAAAGTCTTCGAAATCTCGGGTTCTGGAATTGGTTTAGGGATAATCGGAGGTGGGATTTGAGCGGTACTTTCTTGGAAATTATTTGCTCTCATCCGGTATTTCCTCGGTCTCTCGTTCCACAACCTTCTTTGGAGAAGGTTTAGTTGGATTCGAGGGTCCCTCGTAAGCTACACCCACTTCGGGTGTGATCGCTTTCATCTGCTCCTTCGGGTTAGGATTGTATTACTCGAAGAGTTACCCGAAGGTTAGGGTTGGCTTGAAAGGAACTATCTTAACATGGTTTGAAGATTTATTCTGCAACGTGTTTTGAAATGCAGTATTTTGACTCTAAAGCGGTTTGTTGATTCTTGTTGGTAGTTTGAATCTCGTTCTTTAAATTCTACTTTCATCTGAAGTGATTTGATATTGCAAATTCCTAATGTTTGATCCATTAGACTTCTTGTAATTCCAAAAATAAATCTTTTGAAAAATGTTCACTTTTTGATTTATTGGCTTTGAAACGTTGATTTGAAAACTCACTTGGTTTTGAAAATTCGAAGCATGATTAACTTGCCTTGAAAACCTTGATTTTGAAAATGGTTCCCTCGATTGAAATTATTCCTTGACAGCTGATTGTTATTTAACTTCATATTATTTGACCTTGATTTGCACCGGGGCGCAAATCCAGGTGCGTGCCATTTGATTATAACTCGAATCGGTGGGGCTTGTGATTATAAGTTTCCGTGGTTGCACAAAAGTTTTGGTTATTGTCGGTTGCCGGACCCACATTATACCATGCTGAGCTCCACCACAAGTAACACAATTTTTTCCAACCGCCTTAACCGGTACGGGAGTTACACCTTTTTAGAGAACAATTCGACTTAAGTTGAAGTTGATCCGCAAGTTTGTCAAATTCGTTCATCCGTTTTTGCTAACATTTTCCTAGAATTAACTTAGAAGCTTTGTTTTGTTTCTCGAATAACGCACTTTTGAATATTTTCAAATTATATTCAAGCTTCCCTTGTAGTCTTACTTAACAATTACCACCCGCCGCGGAATTTAGGAGGTATTGTTCGTTCTCTGGTTTTAACCATTATTAAAAGGTACAATTGAGTTAATTTGAAATTTCCGCGGTGAGGGCAAGATCTAGGCATACCTTAAAACGTTCCCACTCTTCGCACTAAAAGATTCATCGAATTCTTGTGAAAAACGGAAATTTTGTTCTTAAGGTGAGGTAGTTTTTGAAGGGGGGAAAATTGTGTTATCGAACGTGGTATCGAGATCTATCCCAAGTCAAAAATTAAATTCGGGTTCTTTCTCTATACCAGGGTTTTAGCGGCTCCTCGATGCGTATAAGGAAACTCATGGCTTAATAATTCATTAGGGTACATTCCCTAAAAAAGTATGGTAGAAGTGATCCTTTTGAAATTAATCTAATATGAGCTGCAGGATTCTCATTTTTCGATACCATTGACAACGGGTTGCTTGAACCAATTGAAGCAAATTAGTTTTGATCTCAAAGTGATCGGCATTGATTTCGGGTAAAACAATAGCCTCTCCGTAACCCTCGGTGGGTGCACGGAGTAATTCCTCCATAGTTCGATCCGCACATCGCGGGGACTTGGTTGGTACCGGAATTGGCTTTGTAAATTGCAAGGTTCAACAACAACCGATGTGGGATTTGTTGTTGTTGATGACGGTTACGGTTACGAGTTTGCGAGCGAGTGCGCATGCACTTAGAAAGAGAAAATTAAAAAAAATCTAGAATTATAAGAAAATTTTTACACTATTTTGTTTTATTTTTAATTTTTTAGCAACAACAACTTGTACCGGTTACTCTCGAATAGAGGATTAAACCAAATAATCACTACTTCACGGTCAGTCTTATAAAAATTTCTTTTTAAGGTGAGCCGTACTTCGTAGAGACACAAATGGTAAGTGTTAAATCTTTGGTTACGAGTTGGGAACTATTGCAAGTTCACCGGAACTTATTTATGATAATATCTCAATTGAAGATATTATTTGTTGGTGTTCGATTACCAACTTTGTTTTTTATATTTTTGATTTTTTGTGTTTTTTATATGATAGCTATACTAGAAAGAAAAGAAAATTATTTTTTTACTTTTATTTTTTTTTATGATTTTTTTTTGATTTTTGAATTTTTTTTAATAAAAATGAAACTTTCGAGGACGAAAGGATCTTCAAATCTTATCAACAAACTCAAAACGAGAGATTCGTTAACTCAGATCCCCGGCAACGGCGCCAAAAATTTGATACGCGGATAATATACACTATATAATATAATATTTCAACAAGAGCAATTAAGAAAATTCCCTAAGGAAAATTCACTCTTTAAAAAATATATATATAATATATAATATACGTATCTTTACCGGGAAGTATGATTTCCCGGGTCGTTTTCCCAATGATTTGAGAAATTAAAACCTCGCTTGATATTGGATATTGATTTGAATGGGTTCGAAGATTGATTGGGTTTTCTATAACTACTAATTAAAACAAGCAATTTAAAACAACCTAAGCACTTAACAAATTACGGGAAACAAGTAAAACGCATCAATTAAGAAAATAAACTAAAATTAACCCCTAAAAATGTAAACTAAAATTCTAAACCTAAGATAAGACAAAATAAAATTTTAGGAAAAAGAAAAACATTTTTTTTGGTTATTTTTTGAATTTATTATGATTTAAAAACAAATTTAATCTAATTAAATCTTAAAAAATAGCAAATTAAGTACTAAAAATTTGGAAAAATGATTTTTAAGCTTAGAAAAGTCTAAACTATCATAAAAGCAAAGAAAACTATTTTTATTATTAAAATTCTATTTTTAAAATTTAAAATAAAAGCTCAAAAATGAAATTTAAGATCTAAAAAGTGTAAAAATGATTTTACTGGATGTAAACCTAAAGCTATTTTTTATAAAACTAAAAACTATTTTTTTTGTATTTTTCTGAAACTTTTTCTATTTTTTATTGATTTTATAAGATTTTTACTTTCGAAAATTGATTAAAAATAAAATAAAAGCTGGAAAAATCTATAAAATTCAGGGTAAATCCTAAATACTAGCAGGAACACAAGAAAAATAAGAAAGACCAAAATGCTAAACGAATAAGCCCTCAAACGAGCTTATTAGGCTACGGCTTATTTTAGAAAAGAGAAATGAAATTGTGTACTAGTATTAAATGTGGGGAAGTAACACTGGATGAGCTATTGAAGCAATTGGTTAACACGTTGGGCTTATAACTGAGAGGTCGTGGGTTCGAGTGTGGGCAACCCCTTTTTGCACCTTTTTATTTTTTTTTACTTTTTCGAAAAACTAAATACTAGGAATTAATAAGGAGACTAAAATAAGCTACTTTAACAAACGGGACTTAATCTAAAACTAAGTAATAAGCTCAAAAACAGCTTATCTAAAAGCTGTTACAGTGAGAAGGGTTTTGGGCTTATTCTCACTTAGAAGCTTGTAACAAGCTCATTTTAAGCTCAAATCTAAAAAGGAAAAGTGTTCTAAAAAGCTTATGATGTGCTTAATCTAAAAATGAAAAGAAAATAGAGCTTAAAGTACTTTTAAGCTACTGAAAATGAGGAGGAAACAAGCAAACTCAGAAATCTAGAAAATAAGCCTAGAACCAAAATAAGCTCAAATGCTCAAAAAGCAAAGACAGCTAATGAGCCTTTGTAAACTTGACAAACAACTTAAGAGCAACTATTTGAAGCAATAAAACCTACTTCTTTAAGCTAGAATCTAAAATTTAAAAACTAAATTCTATTACTAACTGTTTTTGGCTTTTATGAATTTGAATGACTTTTGACAGCTAAATTAAACTAGGCAAATAAGCTAGAAAATGCAATTTAAGACTTAATCTATTTTAAGCTATACCTAGACTTAATCCTACTTGAAGTTAAGAATCTAAAAACTATGAATACCTAGCTAAAGTCTAATGCTAAAAGTGACAGTACTAACTTCTTGTTAGTACTGGTGCTCTTTGGTGAATTTTGGCAGCAAATTAAGCTAAACTAATAAGCAATAAATCTAAATCTATCACCTAATCTATATTAAGCTACCTCTAAACTATATACTACCTTAATTTAAAAAGCTAAGTCCTAAGATTACTTGGCTTAATCTTAAGCCAAAAGTGACAGCAGTACTAACTTATTGTTAGTACTGGTGCACTATGCACAAGTGCAACTCAAAAGTGCAGGTTTCCTAAGGGGACTTCTGCACTAAAACACTCTTAGTGAGTGTTTACAAACTCAATGCAAACACCAACAACAGCTCAAAGAGCTAAGTTCAAAATTAAGCTATAAAATCCAAACTCCTAAGTACCCTGGTGCTGACATCATTAAAATAAGCTCTAAACTTTTTATTTTCAAAATCTAACTTGTAAAAACTTCTCACCTAATGTTTTTAAGAGATACTAAAGCTGACTCAAATAATTTGCACAAGTCATTTTGACTTTTAGAGGTCAAACTTTCTTGTGCCAAACACCCCTTATAAAGATTGACAGATTTGATAAAGCTTTTTAAAATGAAATCTACCTATTAGAAACTTAATACCAGATAATTTTTAGCTTTTAACAAACCTAATTAACATGAATTAACAACTGATTAAGCAATAGTCTAAGATTTAAACTAATTTCCTAATATTTTTGGTTTTTTTAAGGTTTTTAAGACAAATATATGGAAGACTATGATCTAAACTAAGAAAAGCAAAAACAGATTAAGAGAATGAACTAATAAGCAAATATAAGAGATAAAAAGCAAAAATAAGCAGATAATAAGCAAGCAAATAAGCAGATCTAGCAATTACAAGCAATAAGAGATTTACTTAAGCTAGAAATAAAGGTTTTCAAAGAGAAACTTACAATTCACTCTAGCTAAACAAGAGTAACCAAATTTGGCAGCTACAAGCTCCCTAGCTTATTAATAAGCTAGGGTATAAGTCCTTGGGATCTCTTCCAAGTTAAGATCCCCTTCCAAAAACTCAATTCCAATGCATTCCATAGTAAATGTAAATTAGACTGGTCTAAGGTTTAGAAAGGATTAATTCTGAATTGATTAAGCTTAATTTCAGCTTATAGACTGAAAGAGCTTATTAAGAGCTTATTAAGAAATTTGGGCTTAATATCAAATAAGAGCTTATGAATTATAGAGATTTTGAGAGATTAAAACAACTGAATTCATTAATAAAAAGTTTGCTTACAATGCTTTAAAAGGAAAATTACAATATTAAAATCAACATTAAGCTAGGAATTTAAAATTTAAGCTACAACTAAATTAAAAACTACTACGTAAAAAACTAGATGTCTGTGTGTGAAGAGTGAGGCTCTATTTATAGCCTGCCTTGGATCCTTCTAGCCTCTTGCCTTGCTCTCCAATCTTTCAATCTTAGCCAATCATTTCTTTTAATCATTGGGGCTTCAATTGTGGCCGTTTGATCATTGTGTGGACACCTGAAGATTGCCAGCGTGTCATTCTCTTTTGGATGTCATTGTGCTTCTTTTGTGAGTGTTTTAGCACAAAAACCCACATTCCATTGTGCTTTCACCATTGCTACGTGGCATGAGTTTGATAGAGGCTAAGTAATCCCTTGATAAAGACTGATTTGTCCCTTCATTTGTGTTAGTGAGCTCATGAATTGACCTAAGCACCCTTTAATTTGGAAAACCCCCTTGATTTACCCTGGGTGATTTGTAGAAGACAATGAATAGTAAAAAGGCTTCGCGCGTTTTTTTATAACTGAAAACGGGTAAAACAATTTTGAACTTTGGGTTAATTACACAAATGGTCCTTGTGTTCTTTTTCTCCTTTTCAAGTTATAAACATCTTTCGGAATTTGCAAAACCAATCCTTGTGGTTTATAAAAAGGAACATGGGTTAGGGTTTGGGCTTATGGATCCGGGTAAGGCCCATTTAAGGTTTAGAAGGCCCATTAAGCTTTTTAGGGCCCAATAAGAGGTGAGGGGACATTTTTGGACTTTTATGAGAGTTGAGGGACCAAAGTGAAATATTTTGAGGATTTGTCCTTTTGTGTTTGACTTAGTTTGACCATCTTTGACTGACTTTGACTTTTCTTGGCTGATTTTGACTGAGGCTTGACTTTTCTGGCTTCGGCTTTGATTCTTTGGCTTCTTTTTGTACTCTTCTGATTCTCGTGTCCGTGCTTGCCCGTTTTTGACGGTTTTCTTGTGATTTTTGATAAATCCGTACCTGCACACACAAGACACAAATACAAGCATATTTTTGCCATTTTTTGGTCTGTTTTGGGTTTAATTGGGTTATTTTAGGTACAAACGGATATGTGTATTTTACACTTATCAATGCCACAGAATTCCATCCAATTGTGTGAAATCTTTGATGTTTGGGGCATAGACTTTATGGGACCATTTTTGTCATCTAGAGGAAATAAGTACATACTCGTAGCCGTCGATTACCTATCCAAATGGGTTAAAGCCAAGGCGCTCCCCACTAACGATGCTAGAGTTGTAGTTAAGTTTTTGAAATCTCTTTTTGCCCGATTCGGTACACCGAGAGCTATTATAAGCGATCGTGTAACCCATTTCTGTAATGACAAATTTGCTAAAATAATGTCTAAGTATGGGGCCACTCATCGTCTTGCTACCGCTTACCACCCTCAAACGAGTGGTCAAGTCGAGGTGTCGAATCGTGGGTTAAAACGTATTTTAGAAAGGACAGTTGGAGAAAACTGAGCCTCATGGTCCGATAGGCTTGATGACGCTGTTTGGGCATTCTGTACCGCTTATAAGACACACCAATTGGTTGCACCCCTTACAAGCTCGTGTATGGAAAGTCGTGTCATCTACCTATCGAATTAGAGCATAGAGCGTATTGGGCATTAAAACATGCTAATTTCGATCTTAAAACCGCGGGCGATCACCGAAAGCTGCAACTTAATGAACTTAATGAGCTTCGTGATCAAGCATACGAGAATTCTTTGATTTATAAGGAGAGGACGAAGAAGCTTCATGACTCAAAGATCAAAAACCGCATTTTCAATGTTGGTGATCAAGTCTTGCTTTTCAACTCTCGTCTAAAGATATTCTCGGGAAAGCTTAAAACCCGATGGTCCGGCCCTTTCACTATAACCGAAGTTTTTCCATATGGCACTGCCAAATTATCTCACTCCGACGGATCAAACTTCAAAGTGAATTGCCACCGACTTAAGCACTACTTCGGAGGGGACACACCAACAATGGTTGTCCCGGATCTCCAGACTTTCCCTAAGGACGAATGAATTCAGGGATCGAGTCAAGCTATGTGACTCGGTTACCAAAAACAAAGCGCTTCGTGGGAGGCACCCCATGCTTATCCATTTTCTATTTTCTTTCTTATTTCTATTGTGATGTGAGGAGGCTTGTACTCTTCCGATTCTTGTTGTGTTTGTACTTGTGATTGTTTGCAGGATTGACCCAAATTTTCTAAAGTCTCTCGTGTTCGGTGTTTTGTCCCGGTCCACTCGAGCTTCTTAGCCTTTGCTTGCCATTAGTTTGGGGAAATCCGATATCGTAAAGATTATTGTCGTCTAACATTTATCTTATAGCACACTTAATAAACGGCTTAAGATTTTTGTGATACTTTCTTCAGGCTTGAGTTATGCATTTGACCTTTTTGAGTTCTAGTATGGGGTTTTTAAGTCTTAGGCTAGGAAACATTGAGGACAATGTTTGATTTTAGTATAGGGTAGTATATCTTCGATATGATCTTGCCTACTTTTATCCGTTGTTCTCACATACCCCGTTTTCCCACCAAATTTTCAAAAATATAAAAAAAAACTAAAATTTTCAAAAATAAAATAAGTGTTTTTGTCACAATTTTGACTTTCTTGCTGGGTAGAATAAGAGTAAATTTTGACCCGATCGAGCGTGTTGAGCTCTAGCTTGTTTCTTAACTTTTAGGCTAAGCGTTCGCGATCTTCGCGAAGAACGAAAAATGATAGAGTTAAATATGAGCGAGAGGCTAAACAAGGATTAGTTGGAAATCTTAAAAGCTCATGTATGTAACTTGTTGCTTTTTCTCCCATAAGCTCTTAATCGGATTAATATACGTGCTATTTTTGGAGATTAAACTTAAATCAACAATTTTTATGTAATATATAGCAAAAACTTTAGTCTTAGTTCAAATTTATACTTGAATTTTTCAAAAAGAAGTTCTATTTAAAAAAATAATAATAAAAAAAATGAATGATGATAAAATGATAAAAAATAAAATAATAAAAGCTGTGGGTTGATAAAAGTTTACTACCTCTTGTCGGCTCACAACCGATGTGGTAGTCTTCTAAAGAAAGCTCATAGTAAGAATTAAAATCCAAGGCTCATAAAAGTTTGCTGCATCTTGCCGGCTCACAACCGATGTTGCAGCCTTCTAAAAGGTCAAGGGTTACAATTGCATAAATGTCTAAATAATTAAGTTGAATTAATAAATAGATTTATTTTTATTAAATTCAAATATGCTTTTGAACTTTGATTATTCTATTTTATAAGCTATGTATATTCGGGAAACCTGAGAGTTTTTGAAACCTAAGGTCCGTGAGTCCCGATACTAGTCTCTGTGGGGTGTCAAAAGCCTGGTCACTTAGCCGCAAGGTTGGGATGTGCCGAGACAAAAGTCGCTACATGGGATGATCTCGCCTTCAAACTCATTATTCTTGGGTAGAACGTAAAGCATAGTATGTTGCAAAACGTTGATCCATGGTTGAAATTCAAAATAGCACATTCACTTAAGATATAATAAATATCGGGAGTGAAAAGTTCACAAGTTGCAAATATGAGTAGTGTTAGCATCTTTACTGATATTTAGCTATGATTTTGTTTTAAGCTTGGTTTGGAGCAAGTGAAAAGTTGGGGACGATAAATTTATCCTTTTTGGGGTATTCTCGGATTGAAATGCATCTTGTTTTATGATCCATAACAATTATGGAAATAACGAAAGTCGAGATATTCTAAGTATTAAAAAATATATAAAAAAATGAAAAAGTTTTAAAAAAATAGGAAAATGGGGTGTTTTATAACTTGTGATTTCTAAACTCTCTCAACAAAAGTCTTTGCTACTTTTCAAAGATTTAGTTTGGAGAAGTTTTGAGGTATTTGGTTATGGAACATATAATATTGCGTGAGGACGCGCAATCGCTTAGTTTGGGGAATTTTGATATGTGTGAAAACACATATCCGTTTTATATCAAAAATGACCCATAAAAGACAAATTTGTGCTTAAAATGCTTGTGTATTGCTTGTTTTGTCTTTGTGATTGTGTAGGTACGGATATTGCAAAAATCATAAGAAAACGGTCAAAGCCGGACAAACACGGACATGGGAACGGAAAAGAGAATACAAGAGCCGGGAGAATGCTATCAAAGGTCAACAAAAGTCAACCCTTGGTCAACCAAAGTCAACCACAAGAAGACAAAAATTCCTAAATTTCCCAAATCAGTCCCTCAAAGAAAACCAAATTGCAAAAATAGTCCCTAAACCCTAACGGTGTTAACTCTTTAATTTATAAAGAGTTAACACCCGTTAACCCTTATAACATCACCAAGCCCGAGCCCAAAACCTTACCACGGCCCAATCCCTTTATATAAGCCCGAATTTAAAATAAAACTCGGGTCAAAAGAAAAGTCAAACAATCCTTTTATAAAAGTAAAATGCGGGAAAAGAAGTTACCACTATTCACCTTCTTCCCCGTTTTACCTTAAGCTCAAACCAAAGGGAAAATCAAAATTGGCC
The DNA here is from genome assembly GCA_026074375.1 of Tanacetum coccineum. NCBI lineage: Eukaryota > Viridiplantae > Streptophyta > Magnoliopsida > Asterales > Asteraceae > Tanacetum > Tanacetum coccineum. The sequence goes on from BQNB010014933.1 coordinate 28,004, forward strand.
ACGTGGAGAGACAATTCAAGTGATAAAGGACACCTTGGCAGAGTATTACATCACCAAACGCTCTCATTGGTTAAAACCCACAAGGAGAATGCCACGCGGATGAAGAAAACACACCAAGGGCTAGATTTTTATACTAAAGTACGTACAAAAGAAGCACAAGAGGGTCAAATCACGGATTGCCACGCTGGCAATCCGTGTGCTCACCAAAGTGATCCAACGGCTTAAGATAGAGATCCAATGATTGACAAGATTGAATGGACGAGATTAAGAGGAGCATATAACTGAATCAGGACCTAGAAGCTTCTCTGAAGGCTATATAAAGCCTCTCACATTCACACACGGGACTATCTAGTTTTAGCTTTAAAAATTTCTAGTTAAATTGTAATTTTCATAAATTAGCTTATGTAGTTTTAATTCAGTTTTTAAAAGCTTATTGTAATCTCAGTTTCAATATATTGTAATCAGTTTTCTAGTTAATAAAATCATAAGTTCTATTTTAATAATCTGTCATAAGCTCTTTACTCTCAAATGTTGTTGCTACTGTTTCATAAGTTTTTCATAAGCTCTTATAAGCTCTTTGAGTCTCTAAGCTCAAATTGAGCTAATAATAAACATTTGATCTATTTAAATCTAAAAATCAGCTTAATACCTTGGCTTATTGGATTTTTGAGCTTTTTGGAAGATGAGCTAACCATGGAAGAGCTCATAAGGACTTTTACTGGCTTATTCTTAATAAGTCAGAGCTTGTAGACAGCTCATTAGAGCCTTTGATGCCTTTGTTTAGCTAAGGTTTCTGTAAGTTTTCTTTTAAATTCAAGTATCTTAGTTTAATAAGTTGCATTTGCTTATTTTCTGCTTAACTCTAGCTTATTTGTGCTTAATACTGTTTCATTGAGCTCATTGATAATGTTTGATCATCTGTTTTTAGCTTTTGTAGTTTAGATCTTAGTTTTTCATATTTTGTCTTATAAATCATTAAAAATCCAAAAATATTTAGCATAATGAGTAGTTGTTAGATTCTAGCTTATTTGATTGTTAGTATAAGCTCATAAGATCTGTTTTTGGCTATTTGTTATCTGGTATTTAGGATTTAAGCTCTAAATTTCATTTTCATAAGCTAATATGGTTTTGAGTCTAGTTAAAGGAGTGTTTGGCACAACAGTACTAACTACAAGTTAGTACTGCTTGTGGCCTTTAGGTCTTTTGTGTTTGCTTTAAAAATCGCTTTCAAGTTTGATTAAGCTAGTTTTATAAGTCAGAATAGGGTGAATCAAGTTTTCATGAGTTAAGTGTTTATAGGCTCAAATCTGTCTAGTCATTTGCATTAGTTAGCTTAGATTTCTTTTAATCTTAGTCATCATCTCAATTTGCATTTAGTTTAGTGTTAAAATAGAGTAGAATAAAGGATCTTAAACCTGCATTTATAAAATTTTGCTCATATACATGCCAACTGCATCAGCAGTTCTATTATGCAAACAGTTTCTTTGTTAGCTTAATTTCAATTGGTAAAAAATACTTTAAGCTTTTCAAATTTCTTGCACAAGTAGATTATAAGGTAGTTTAAGTAAGTTTGAGCTTATCTTAGCTCATTAAGCTTATTAGGTTATCTGTTTTTAGCTTTTAAATAAGCTATTTGTCTTTTCAAATTCAAAAACTCAGCATGATTTGAGCCTTAGGTCTGTTTTTAAGTGCTTTTGTAATAAGCAATTGAATTTCAAACCTTGTTTCAAAAGTTGATTTTGGAAGCTTATTAGTTGTAGAATAAGCTTCAATAAGTCATTTCCCCACAAGGATCCAAGAGCTTATCTTAAAATAAGCTCAAAGATCCCTGTAGGGACTGTTTGGTTTTAAGTTTTCAATAAGTGCTTATTTTGAATTTCTAGCTTATGGCTTGTTCTTTGTGCTTATTCTTGTTCATTTAGCTCTTTAGGTTAGTATTAGCTTATTAGTAGCTTAATTTGTCATAAACTTAGCTTATTGTGGTCTTTTAGATTATTAGTTTAAGAAAAATACAAAAAAATAAAGTTAAGTGTTTCTGTCAAGTTATAAGCTGTTTAACAGCTTATTTAGGGCTTTTCATAAAAAGTTTCTTTTATTAAAAGTGCTTATTTTTAGCTTATTTACAACTTTGCTTTTATAAGTTTTCAAAAATAAAAAAAAGGGGAAGGTGGAAATCGGGGGTGAGCAAGGCTCGAACCCCCGACCTCAACACCCTCTACCCTTTTATAACACACACCACACACCTCCACTACCAACGCGCCCTGGAGACTTTTTCATTATATCTTTGCAACATTTAATTTTTATACACGTTTTCTCCCTTATAGCTTATAAGGCTGTTTTTAGCTTATTACAGAGCTTATTCGATAAGTTGTGTAATCAAGCTTATTTTTCACTAGGTTCTAATTAGTTCAAGCTATTTTCTGTATTTTTTCTAGAATTTTTATAATTAGTTTAGTATTTTTAAACATTTATTTTTATTAAAAACTTTAAAAAATCATAAAAAATAGAAAATAATCAAAAAATATAAATCATTTTTTAGAAAATTTTCTTTTATCATAAAGTTTCTAGGAAAATTAGTTTTGCCTTCGTAGGGTCTAATTTGCAAAATTTTGATTTTTAAAGAACGGGATTCGTTCCCGTTCATTTTTCGTGTTTTTAAGCTCATTTCAACTCCGTTTTTGTTCTAGTTTTCTTTAAACTTACTTTTTAGTCAATTAGAGTCCATTTAAAAAGAAAATTTTAATTTAAGTTTAATTTTAGATATTTAGGGTTTTTAACTGTCGTTTAGGGTTCCCGTTTTGCGTTTTTAGTTAAAGGTTGATTTCCCGTTATTTGTTTTCGTGCTTAATTGTTATCATTTGCTTATTTTAAATTGTAGAAGTGGATAATCAAATCAATCTTTGTTTCCAATTCAAATCATTGTCCGAACATCAAACATGGTTTCAATTTCACAAGTCGTTAGGAATAACGACCCGGGAATCATACTTCCCGGTTAATATACGTATTATATTATATATATATTTGTGAAGATTTTTCTTTTTACCCTTTGTACTCAAGGGTAATTTGGTAATTTTCCATCATATCATATATTTTATTATTACGTGTGTTGATTTCTACGAATCAGCAGTCATGAGAGATTTAGCCTCTCATGGCTACGGAGTTCATAACAAAAGTACACTTTACATAAACTTCCATTATTTTAATAACTAAGTAAGAAAATGTCTTCGTTCCTGATCGTTAGATCTTTTTCTTCAAAGGAAGAGGTGTTTTTTGGTGTTTTTGGTGAGAGGGGGGAAGTATGTGTGTGAGTTGGTTTGTAGAATGAGATGGATAGTGAGGAGGAATGAGTGCTTTGAGGATGAAAATCCATCCTCAATTTATAGGCAAGTTTAGGTACAAAGTGCGGAGCACTTAGGAAAAAGTGCGACGGACTTTGGGTGTTAATGCGATAGCATTTAATGGCTTTTACTGGAAGTGCGGCACACTTACAAATAAGTGCGGCGGTTTGGAGGAGTTAATGCGATAGCATTTATTAGACTTTAATTCTTCAGACTTTGGGAGAAAGTGATGCGCATAATATTATAAGTGCGGCGCACAATGTTACAAGTGCGGCGGACTTTATGAACTTTAGCTAGAAATCTTTATTCGCCTCCCAAAATGTATAGATTCTTGAGCTTGGGCATGTAGTGTCTTCAAGTGAACCTATAAGCAATTCAAGCTAATTTAAGTACCAAAAGTTAACAAGAAATGATCAAATACACATAAATAACGCCATAGAAATATGTATAATTTGGGCGTTATCATCTCTAGAGTTGTAAGTGTTTATGGCATGTCATAAGCACTAGTTTAGTTGTTTATCAAGTTGTTTTAACTTGAGGTTAATGTGGTATTTCAGCCACATTCCATTTGTTCTTAACTTTTTCGGTTTTAATATACTTTACCGGGGTAACCCTTTACCCGTATTCCACTTAATTCCAACACCTATATTTAAGGATTCTCTTAATCCACGTCAAATTTCTTATCTCAAAAACCGATAACTTATTTTCAAGTTTTAATGAGTATCATCTAAATGGCACTATTAAAACCAATTATATGCATTGCTTAAGCAACTTCATTTTAAATTTCAGGAATTACCTACTCGATTATCTTCTCCACGCAATGCATAATCATCGTTCTAGGCATCTATCTTAAGGTTTCACACATAACCTTAAACGCCAATATAATCTTCCCAATCGTTGAAGTTTCACCTCTTATGACGTCTAACTTGTTTTTAGTTTTCATTTTCCATTCTCTACCCGCACTCATGACATACCAGATACACATAAGCCTACTCATTCACAATTTGTTATTTACTTAAAGAGACGTCCCAATCTATTTAAATAAAGGATTATAAACTTGTGGTTTGGCGATTTACAATTTCTTTATTTAAATAAAGAGACGTCCAAATCCATCTAAATTAAGAGATTATATATCATCATACTTATACATTTTTGACATAACACTCATACTTTCATAACACTTTCTATCTTTTATCAATCACATACCAATGACTCTTCCCTTTTTAATTTTATCTTTTCTAGCCTAAGATCCAATCTCAGCATAACATTTCCCCGAAGGGACTATCACATGTACTAAGAAATAGGCAATCCATTCCGGTGAAGGCAAGTTAACACCATGCCATAAAGAAAAGCTTAAAAACCATGCCATGAAGGCAAGCTATAACAACCATGCCATAAAAGGCAAGCTATAACAACCATGTCATGAAAGGCAAGTTATAACAACCATGCCATGAAAGGCAAGCTATAACAACTCAAAAGATTCGAGAACTAGAGCATTGAATCCAATCTTTTTTCCCCTTAACATTCTTTACTCATTCATCATTCATGTACTTTTCTAATGAAGTACATTTCCATTTCCAATTCAAATTGCTTTACACAATTTTATCTCATCTTCCATTTTGCTCATTATCCTAGACAAGATCTATATGATACTTGTCAATTTTATATATTACATATTTTACATACATTTCCACAATGCATTTATCATTTATCTGTCAACCTCAAGTTGACTACATATTCAACTCTATGCCAATATGACATTTTTGTCTGCTTGACTTTTTTACGTATATAAAACTCACATTGGTTTAATTTTTAACATATTCATTAATTTCATTTTACTCATCATAATCGTCGTTCTAATATGTAAACATGACTCTGTTCATGCTTTTCAACTCTTTCTAGCACATTTTATATCGTTTAAGATTTCTAGTGCGACTCAACTCAAGCATTAATTTATTCATCATATTTTAATATTTATGCATCGCAATTTGCTTATCATGTTTTCTAGGTAACATGATTTCATCTCATCTTAATGAAATACTCACACCTCGTCACATTTTAATAGTATGCCTTTAAGCAATTATCATTCTACCTCGTCATTCACATAGCAATATATTTTCATCAAGATCTATAACTTTCACTAAGTCATCATGCCTTCAACGTATTATACAATAACATATTCAACATCACTTGATGCTTATGCTTACGCATTAGATTCTTAAACCCATTCCACCCCATCTCTATTACCACTCACAATCATCAATCATTAGACACAAAATATTAATTAAACCATATATTGGTCATTAGTCACCATATAGTTCCTATCCATTAACTCAATCATCAAACATCTCATATCATGTCAATTTCTAGTTATGCCTTTATGCATCATACTCTAGCAACCATTCTCATTCACTTAGATATTTAACCAATTTTCAATTCACACTTTATCATCCTTCTTATATTATATAATCCTATGCATTTAACTTATCTCATACATTCCATAAAATCATACCATTATACACGAGATGTAAAACTTAGACATATAATAAACTACCATAGACATTAAGTCACAAAAACGCATATACCCACACTTAACACTTCTCCAACAAATGTTTTACATTCTAGGACACATTCAAAATCATTTATCTATGGCAAAATAACATATATCATAACAACCATATCTAAGTATCTTCATTCTAATAGCCGTAAGCAATAAACTACCTTATAACTAAGGTTTACACTTTTCCGTACTTCTTACACTTACGGCACACACATCTACATGTGATCTAAGTTTAGGCAACCTATCATGGCAATATAATTCACTTAAACCGAAGCTCTGATACCAAGTTGAAACGCCCCTTTCCCGATTCGACTAAAATTTAAAACTTTTGCGCGGAAACGGCATGAACCAAAAAGACCTTCTATTATTCTTCAATGAATTAACAAAACTCTATTATTAGCCAGACCTTTAAAGCATTTTTAATAGAAAGTAGACTCAAATACCTTTCTAACGATATGTGGCACGACCTTTAATGAGCCACGATTGATTCTAACGACATTTACAAAAAATGACAAAAACCAAAAAACATTCTAATGCACTTAGCCGCCGATCTTGAGCTCGACATGTAGTACCTGCTATAGCCCTTCTGAGGCCTTTAGCCGCCGGCCAGACTTCCCAGCCGCCGACCAAATGCCTCAGAACTGCATATTTTACTCGACTTGCCTCTTGCCCCAAAACTCAACTTCCGAGACTCAATACATCACAAGAGCTTCCAGATTTTCATAACATTCGTGGTCTCAATGACCCACGGAAATGTTCTTTACAAAGTGACGGGTGTTTTTCCAAACACCCCTTTTTGACCCATTACATCCAAATTACATACACAACACCCAAGACCTTTATTCCACAAACAAAACCTGGACTCGGACACAATCAACACAACATTTATAAATTGTTTTACAACACTTGGGGGTTCAACCTTGTCTTGAGCTCGACATGTAGTACTAAGATCATAAGCACACTTTAATACTTCCTACTTCTAGTATCCA
>BQNB010014933.1:35983-74169 GCA_026074375.1 Tanacetum coccineum
TTTGGTATCATTCGCCATGGGTGGGTTTAGTTTTTGTTAGTTTTTAGTTGTTATTTTCGTGGTTGTAAGCTTAGTTTCGTGGTTTTTTTAGTAAGCAAAGTGGTTCGAATTCGTCTCTTGGCATTTACGCGTTTTAGTCGTGGTTCGAATTGATTACTTCGTGCGTGGCTAAGTAAAACGCAAGGAAGTAAAGATCGAGTTCGTGGTGTCTCAATCGAACGAGCTTCATCTTAGTTTGGATCGAACGAGTGTTCTATCGCGTGGATCGAACGAGTAACATTGCTTGTGGATCGAACGAGCAACACATTAGGAAAGGATCGAACGAGCATCTTCTCCATAGGTTCGAACGAGTGACTTTCCTCTTTGGATCGAACGAGTGGTTTTTCTGTTTTGATCGAACGAGTGGTTTTTCTGTTTTGATCGAACGAGTGGTTTTTCTGTTTTGATCGAACGAGTGGTTTTTCTATTTTGATCGATCGAGTGAAATCCTTCCAGGACCGAACAAGCTTATTCCTTCACCGATCGAACTAGGAGGATCGATCTAGAGTGGATCGAACGAGTTAAATTCTTAAGGATCGAACGAGTGTTCATCGAACAAGCCCATTCGAACAAGCTCATTCGAACAAGCACCATTCGAACAAGCTCATTCGAACAAGACCATCGAACTAGTTGTTTTCTTTGAGAACCGAAATAGACAATGTCATCCGCAGAGGCTGAATACGTGGCGTTATCTGCAAGTTGTGCTCAAGTAATGTGGATGCGGACACAGCTTCAAGATTATGGCTTCAACTACAACAAAATACCGTTGTATTGCGACTCTCAGTCAGCCATAACAATATCATGCAACCCCGTGCAGCACTCCCGTACCAAGCACATCCATACTCGGTATCATTTCATCAAAGAACATGTTGAAAACGGTATAATTGAATTGTACTTTGTCAGAACTGAATACCAATTGGCTGACATGTTTACTAAAGCCCTTCTCGAAGAAAGGTTTCAGTATCTCGTCAGACGAATTGGTATGAGATGTTTGACTCCAGCAGAACTGGAGGTTCTGACAAATGAATCTGCTTGATGCCTCATCAAACATCAACATGTACATATTTTTGAAAAAAAAGAAAAATACAACAATATAAAATTTCAAAAAGAAAAATACAAAAATATAAAATTTCAAAAAGAAAATACAAAATCAAAAAAATCAGAAAATGTTTCAAAAAATATTCTTCTCGACATGTCTCTTGGAATCGATAACATTTACGTACCTAGAAATGTTGATTAATATCGACACGGGCGTGTAAATGAAGTTCGAACAGGAGTTTCAAATGCTTTCAAAACATGTCATTTCTAATTTTTCTTAATGGCTTATGTGCAAATATCAGTACGTAACCCGGACTTCAAATAAAGGAAAGTTTATCTATAAAGATAATATATTCCTTACAAGAGAAATTCAACTTTTCTCGGTCTTGTGCTTGGTTCTGAAAAGACATTCAATGTTTTGAGCATCAAGATAAAGGATTAGTGTATGCTAAAGTGCGATTACCCCTTAGAGTTGGAAGAGAAGTCTTCTAACATGATGTTTTTCAAAATGTTAAACACAATTTTTCAAGAATTTCTCAATGATAATTCAAAATATTTCAAAATTGTGTGTTCAACACTCACCTTTTCAAGGGGGAATTTTTTTTGAAAAACAACATTTAATGAATTTTGGTTAATCATCTTCACGACTTCTTATGTATAAAAACCATTCCCAAAAAGTCTTTATAAAAACACTAATACAAATGGCTTCAATAGAATGATAGTTATAGATGGCTAAGGTTCAACCTTAATTTTATATGAATTTTACAAACATGGTATCATTGTTTTTGGTGTCCCCCCAAACATATCTAAAAATTGGGGGGAGGCAACGTTTTGTCCATGTAATTCATGCTAGATAAAAGTTTTCCCCATGGTATTATTTCAAGACAAATTTTAATCACAAAGTATTTCAAAAAAACTAAGTGAATTAGTATTTAATATAAGGGAGATATGTTATTTAAAATGTGATCTTTGATAATATTAAGTGATCTTTTTCGACTCCAAAGTGCTGTACTATTTCGAAAAGGTATTATGGTTATGATCTCATACCCTTACAACTTCTCTTATTTGACGATGTGATTTTGCAGTACATTGGTGGTAGGTTAGTATTTGTCCTATGATCCAACAAGAACCGGTAGGGATGACACATTCCATGACAAACACTTGGTGAACACCAATAAGTTCTCAAGTTGTAACAAGATTCTTACGCATTATCCTTGTGATCTTGCGAACATTCAGAGTGATACTCTTTAGTATTTCACAATGACGAATGGAAATCCTTCTAGTGTCAACGTCAAACAGCACTGCGGTTGGTGACTTAGCCGAGGATCTATATGAAATCAAACTTGTCGTCAACTGGAAAGAACGATGGTGCGATTCAATGCTGAATCAAAATGTTCCAGGAAATAAATGACAGCTTAATAAGAAAGATAGTAACTATCTGGTTCACTCTTACCGTGTTGTCTGCTTTGAGACATTCTGGTAATAAGAACTAGCAAGCATGGTAAATTTAAACATCGGTGTTAGAAGATCTACGCTTTGAGATGGAAACATGTCAAGGAAATTCTTTGGAATCTACCGTTCACAGGTACAATTTTTATACTGTAAATAATGGTCCTACGGAACCGGAGGTTAATCTAACCAAAAATCCGGAACGAATGCAAAGCATAATTCGTCCACCGCTTTATTGCTAACTGTTTTTATTTTTAGAATACATAAAGATGGAGATGGGTGATGCCTCATTACAGTGGGAGCTAGATTAATTTCCACATGCTCTTGCTCAAACTAAAAGACATACTATAAGCATCAAGATTCAAGGACTCATGAAAAGCTAAAGCAATTATAGGATAAAAGGTCTTCCGCACAAACTTCTGAATATTACACAAGATCTTCCTTCAAAGATATTATAGTCTATCAAGGGAGATTGTTAGCAAGCTTTCAAGAGGATGCAAAGTATGAGCATGTTTGTCAAGACACAAGATCGCAAGATGGCAAAGGTCGATCAAGACGGGAAGGATAAAGATTTTTAAGATCTTGGAACAAAAGACAAAGTCTAAAATACAATGACAAAGGCTCAAGAATCAAATATCACAATGAATGAAGGAACAAGCCTCAACAAGATAAAGACAAAAACAAATTCTCAAGAATAATAAACTAAACGAAAAAGCAATCTCAATAAGTCTAAGGAAGTAAGATTCAAAGACCTCGCTTCGCGGGAGATTGTTAGCCTCAAAATATTAAGTCGAACAAGGAAACTCTGTCATTATTTATTAGTCGTTGTAATTGGCTAAAAAGGGAGCCAGGCTCGTGATTTAATCTTATATTGTTTTAACGTTGTGGGCTAAAGCCCAAAACCCGAGCCGGCCCAACAATACTACACCTAGGCGTCACCTAGGTTAGTAAGAAACTATAAATACCCCTCTCCATCCCATGGAGAGGGTGTTGGTCTCATTTGTATTTTTCACAAGGTAATCAACCATCTTTTTTCTTCTCTACTTTCTCTCTCTAGTTTCTCTCTTTAAAATTCTTTCATTCTTCTATCTCTCTTATGGTTTCTTATCATTGATTCATACCGATTTGTATGGAAGTTGATAAATGATATATTTTTGGCACCGACAACACTAGTATAGTTGGAAGCTAAAGTAAGAGTAAAAAGACAATGCTTACATGGGATGCGTGGGTGATCTAGCTTCGGGTTAGTTCCTCCTCGTGCCCCAACAGCTCAGCATGAGCTTCCGAATTCCTTATCTGGAAGATGATTAGGTGGATTGTCTCAATCTAGTATAAGGCTTCGGATCAAAGGTTTAAAGTGGGTGATAACGTTTATATGCTCACCTTGGCGATACTTCGTTGAGATTCTTTAACACATCCTCCATGGCAGTCTTAACCACATCACGCTGTCCATCCATCATAAAGAGTACCATTCATCAGTCCAGCTCGACCCCATCTCAGCTTGCTAACCCAATTAGAGCTTTCACCAGACCATCTCTGGCTCATTCTGGTCATATTGGTTGTATTGGATTGGATATCTATGGCCCAATAGAGGTTTTTTTGCTTGGCCGCGTGTCTGCCTTTGCATCCTTACATGGGGATCAGGTCGTTCAGGTAACGGCATTCTTCTCTAGGGAAGCATGAGGGATGGCAGAGTGGCCTGCTGGGAGCAGGCGGTGTGGTGCGATTAACATCTACCCAAATTAGAAGTGCCTAGCTCATGTTGTTCTCCCCGTTACTGTGGCCTTCTCCAAGGAGGGAATACATACGAAAGTCATGGTATACTCATAACTGTAAAAAAAAGAAGGGAGAGTTGGAAAAAATTGTTAGGGGGGGGGTATGGTAACGGAAAGCTATACAACAAACACTTAGTTTAAAATATAATGAACACCCCACCAGTGTTATCAGAACGTTCTCAACACGGGATATCACACTTCGGTGTACTCCAAACCCTACTAAAGTCCCAGATCGAACAAAAACCCTTCCGGGATGTCATCGAAGCTTCACAATGTGAGCCTTTAGTCGGTCAAATGATCCTGCTTATGGTTCGGTAGGAACTCTTATCTGTTATACATGAATCGGATGTCTCCATGGGGGGGGCATTCTTGTAGGGGGGAAACAAATGGGGGGGAGTAGCCGTACGATCTATCAAGAAAAAATTCTCCTTCCACTATTTTAACCCAGACTTAGTAACCTCCATGCACACAGGTGCAGAACCCCCATGTTTCACAAAAGAAAACAAATCCCCCTGCTTAGAAAGTGTCTGAAATACTCGAAATAAAGTAACCTAAGGCTCTATACTCTAAAACTCTAACAGAGAGACTCAAATGTGATCACCTTGCTTAAGACCTAGTGGAGGACTAGCTGGGAGAGATGCACTTAAAATATTTTAACACCGTAGGAGGAAAGAGAGAAAAAGTATCCTAACACCGAAGGAGTCAAAGAACTAGAATATATTGCCAATGGCTGTAATCTCTGGCGGGAAGATTAATCATCCTAATGTTGGAATTAGGCAAGTGAAGGGTCTCAATTCTAAAAGGGATATCATTAAGTGGCCAATAAAGTCCTATTAAGTTCATTCATCCATTATGGGGAAACTTATATAATGCATATCATTTTTTTGCATAAGAAAAATAAGGTTAAGATCTAAGGTATACCTCAATAGATTGTTGGGAGGAAAAATCAGCCAAAACCCCCCTCAAATCTAGATCCGGATAGAGCCCTACTATCAAACTCTAGACCGAGCTCAAACAAGCAAACTTCTGGACGAGCCCAACAATCTCTCCGGACAAACCTCGAATCCAACCACTATGGACGAACCTAACTCCGGAATGATACCAAAGTGTAAAAACCCTCTCCCGGACGAAAATCCCACGTCGAGAGAATCCATAACTCCGGACGAGAGTACTTAGCTACCTTCGGATGAGTACTCCGATCAGAAACAAACAACCCAGGTCTGAAACCAATCCCAAACAACACCGGAGAGAACAAAACCAAGTCACCTTTTCCGGACGAGCAATACAAATCGCTCCGGATGAGGACAAATCCAAACCTCACGGACGAAATAACAACCCAAGCCACCTTCGGTCGAGACATATCAATTCTCTCCTCCGGATGAGACAAATCCAAACCCACACTGGCGAGACTAAATCCAAACCACACTAGAAGACAAATACAAACCACTCCGGGACAAACCCAACTTCTCGAACGAGACAAGTCAAAACCCTCCGAACAAACCTACACTCCTCCGGATGAGACTACTCCGGACGAGTCCTCACACCCCCGATCGGGCCTCCGGACGAGCACTCAAGAGAGAACAAAAAGCATCTTTATGAAGTAGGTGAAATTTTTTAGAAGTGGTGTGGTAAAAATGAATGGTATGGCTTGTATTTATAATACCTTGGAGAAAACTTAAGGGTTAAAAGGTTTGGGTCATGTTGGGCCTAAGAAGCCTATGGTACACGGGCTAGTTGGTTCGGACAAGTAGTCCACGATATATACCGTATAGCAACACATTCAAATATGAAATTTTTGTTTATGCTTTGCACGTATAAAAAAAAGCTCGATATTATTCTACGGCAGATGGTAGGCTTGGTAGCTGGACCAAGTCTTCTCTTTTTTTTTAAAGTCTAGCATAACTATTTAACAATCTGTTAATACTAGACTGTGGGAACACGATGGAGGTCTATGTCTCCTCCGGCATGCTTAGGGGGTGGAGACGATCACTATGAACTCCTTTTTTTCCTAGGGAAACTTATATATGTTTGTAAAGGTCCACTGGAAATTAGCTCTGGGGGGTGACATAAGGCCACCTTAGGTCCAGAGCTAATAATTAAGGTCAGTAGTAGCTATAGAGAGGTAAGTTAAAAGCTAGTCCATTAGGATGGCAAAGGACCACGTATCTCGGAGTAGCTAGTACCCTCAGGGGAAAGGTAAAGGACCAGCATCAGGAGTAGTAGCTAGTCCCACTCAGGAGGCAAAGGGACCAGCCGGTCAGTGAGTTGATTGTCCCTTTTAAGGCAGAGAGCCAGCCAAGTCAAGATAGCTAAATCCTCCTCAGGAGGCAAGGAGCAACTGTCGCTTCCAAAGGAGCTAGTACATTGATGATGACTGACATTCGATTGTACGAATATAGCCAAACGTTTGGTCCTCAAAAGTACTTGGAGCATGAAGACAACTTTAGCACCGAGGGAAAGTCTGAAAATGCCAGCGAATTACAACGCTTCCTCAGAAGACACCTGGACACATACAAAGACAAAGTCTGATGCATGTAGCGACTGAGTGCTCATCTAGACAGACAACTATAGCTTCAAACCAATAACTGTGTCTTGGAGGCTTAAGCTCAGGTAGTATAGTATATAAAGAACTATTCACACACATGAAGAGGTGAGGTTCTACACATATACTTCTCTTTACTCTTTCTCTAGTTTCTCTCACTTAAACAACGTACCAAATGGATCTGTGTTCTAGAAAATGTAATGTTTGCAGAACCATTATGCATAACTTTGTGTATCTGCAGATTTATTACATGTTTCTCACAATCCTCTTACAAAATATTTCGCACATATATGTATTTCTTATTTCGCATGATCTTGTACCTTTTTGTCTTTTAGGCAAAAATTTTGGATCTGTGTTTCTTTTCTCCTTATCTAACAATGTACCAGATAACACATCAAAAAAACCTTGAATAAACTTTGTCAATAAGTTGTTTAATAACTAGAATAAGCTATAAAAACTTTGAAGACAATAAGCTTTTTAACGATTGGTTAATGTAAAGTGTATAGCACTTTAGTTTTTAAATAAGAAACATTCCTTTAACCTATGAAGAAAAACGTGACAATAAGCTAGAAAATAAGCTTGAAAAAGCTGTTTAGAACAAATAAGCCACGAGTGTATGAAGGAGACGAAAACAAAAGAAATAAAGGAAAAGCTTTCTTAAAAAATCATTTTAAATCTGAGAAGCCGACACCTAAATAAGACAAAAACTTATAATAAGCAATTTTTTAATCTGAGAAGCTACACCCTATAACACATACTTCCTCCGTCCCATAATTATAGTCCACCGATAAAAACATATAGTTTAAGAAAAACATAATTATTACAGCTTTCTCTCTCTTACTTTTGCCAAAGTGACACTTTTACCCTTAAACCCAATTCATTTATAACTTTCTTTAAAGTTTATAATAATAACATCAAGTGAGGGTGATAGGGTAAACCTAATGTAAATTCTCTATCTATTTTTGAAAGTGGATAATTAATTTGGGGCAACCCAAAAAGGAAACATGGAGTATAATTATGGGACGGAGAGAGTATTAAACTAGATTTTTTTCGTTTAGTGAAAAAAAAAAGTTTTTATACTTTTTTATTTAATAAGAACTTTAACAAATCAATTAATCAAAAGTGTAAAAAAAATCTAAATAAATCTGACACAATTAGCTCATAAGTAACACCACAACACCACTAAACCCAATGTGAGCGACTGCTACCAAATATTATCCCTATATCAAACCATGATCACTTCCTTGGTAAAACCTCAGACTCAAATTTAATAGAAAGAAAAGAAGATGTTGATGATAAGGTTTAGAGTGAATTAAAGGAGAGAAATTTTAGAGTTTAGAAGGGAGGAGAGTTTGGATAGATCCTTACCAAGGTGTAAGAACCAACAAACCCTTCTCCTTGTATGAAGAAGGTGCTATAATACTTATAGCAAATATGGAAGCATAGGTAGTATCTTGGTTCGGGCTTGGGTTTTGGTTGTGATTAAACCCGAAACACATACAATATTAGATTAAGTAACGAGCCTGATACCCGTTCTAGCCTATTACATCGTGTATAATATAATGACCTTGACTTCCTAAATGAATGACCGATACTTCTTTGTTCGACTTAATATTTTGAGGCCAACAGATTGCTAAAGCTATACTTTGAAAATGGTACCATCAGTTCACCTAGGTTATATTGGTATACATTAAAGCATTTAAAAACAGACGCAAACTGCTGTTTCAAATTGGTGCATGCTAAAATCCCACTTTAAACATACATTACAGTTATCTCACCAAACACTTACCTATTTGGCTGTAAATAATTGTTTTTAATAATAATTATACAAACACATGGTAAGTGTTTTATGATTTGATAAAGTGTAATCCTTCACATTATCAAAGAGTAAGAAATATTGTCGTGAAAGCATTGTTGAAGAAATTTTTTAAGAAGTAATAATCAAAAAATTTATGAAAAAATGGAAAGATTCCTTATTATATATTTATTTCATATCTATTGCAATATTCAAAAGTTTAAAGTACTTACACTCGTTTATGAATCAATAGCGGCATTCAAATCCTTGCCTCGGAAAGTAGTGTAACCACGCTTCCTACTGTTCAAACATCGTGTAATTCGTTTGTCCACATCCACAGTTGCAACCAAAATAAACGTGATAAGTTACATATTATTATAATAACTTCTATAAACTAAAAAAAAAAAAAAATAGTAACAATCCCACTCATTTGAAAATCATTTGCATAATAAAAAGACATCTGAGAAAGCATTGATGGTCTCACACTCATATATGAATCAATATCAACATTTAAATCCTTTCCCTGAAAAATAGTGCAACTACGTTTCCTATCGTTCAAAGCATCATGTAATTCGTTTGTCCGCATCTGGAATGAAAGCTGCAACCAAAATAGACACGGTAAGTTATAGATCTATAAATACAACTATAAATTAAAATTGTAACAATCAATTTGTTTGTCCACATGTGTAATTCATTTTCCAAATCGTGTATTCTGGTTTAGGATTCTAGCCGTCAAAAATTAAACAGACCTTCAATAGAATATATAACCACAACACTATACACATACAAATAAACGATCACTATTTTTGTTGGTTGTAGAGCCCAGATCAGGCTAAAGTATAATCAATAGCCTAGCTAATTACCAGAGATGGTTACCGGATATCACTTGAAGTCGTGTTATCACTTTCCAAAGAAGATTATTCGACCCTATGCCTGGGTATCACAAATACCTCCTTGGGATAAAACCAAGTGTTGTTCTTGTTTTAGGCACAAATCAAGAACACTGCGTTTTTATGTGTTTAGGTTTTTTGTATATTTTTTCCATGTCAATTTGTGATCCGTATTTTAGGGGAAAATAGTAAGACCTAAGTCAATGAATTAATTGAGAGATTAATGGCAAATTAATCTCGTCCATAATTATCCTCATAATTTAGGAATTAATGGTCTACATGACCAAATTAAATGTGGTGATTTAATGCTGACAAAATCTGCATTAAATAGGGAAAAAGTTATTACAAAAGTTAATGTAGTCCAAACATACCACTTCAATCGTTTGTAACACACCCATTTAATCTAAACTCTATAAAAGTGTCAGGGGAAAACTAGATGACTTGATGGGTTGTACACTCCGTAACTACAAACCCATTTCCAAGTATGACCCGGATTCCTACCAATGCACCTAATTTCCAACAAATCCTCCCTAAATTTAGTTAAATTCTTTGCATGGAAAATTAAACATTATACAAATCAAGTGCATAAATAAAAATGTCTTTGTAGGGATTGAATTCCATCTTAGTAAATTACACGTTCAAAATATTCGAGAATCAGGACGTTTAAGTGTTATAAAACTTGGAACCCTTTAAACCCATTTGAATACTAAGATAAATTACACATAATTTTTCAAACCACATAAGAAACTCCTGAAACTTATAAAAGCCATGGTGTCATATCAATTCAGAATTGTTTGGTAAGTGCCAAGTCCATGTTGCTCCCTGAAGCAGCAAATCTCTACATTTACATAGGTGGTTCCTCTTTATTTATGCTCATGCTAAGCACTTTTTTAAAGAAATTAACCAATGAGAAGTAAAGACTCCATCCTCCTTTTCAGCAGGTTCAAGCACATCCTTAGGATGATATGTAAAAACATGTGCTTCACTCCACTGAACGTTCAACTTTCCACATTTGAACTCAGCTACCAAGTTTCCTCAGTAGGGAGTTTGGGTGATTGTCGTAGCATTCAATGACTTAGTTGGAACTTTAATCAATCCTTTCAACATACTTTATAACCAGTCTTTAGCTATTTCCTTCGTCAAGTGATCAGCTAAGTTTTGTTAAGACCTCACAAACTCTATAGATATCACCCCATTCGTGATAAGCTTACGAATCATGATATGCATGATACCTAAGTGTCTAAACTTCCCATTGTACATTTGGCTATAAGACTTTGCCAATGTAGCAGCACTATCATAGCGGATAAAAATAGGTGCTATAGGTTTAGACAACAATGGAATCTCAAGGATCTGTTTTCTCAAACCATTCGGCTTCCTTTACCAGCTGCTGCTAAAGCCACAATTCATATTCTAATTATTGATCGAATGATGCACAGTTTGTTTCTTGGAAGCCCAAGAAATTACACTCCACCATAGCTGAATACCCACCACTGGGTAAACGAATTTTATTAGTATTGCTGATCCAGCTTGCATCAGTATATCCTTCTAAAACCGAAGGATAACCAATATATGTCAAACTATAGTCATGGTGTCTCTCAAGTACTTTAGTACAGGCTGAATTGCTTGCATTGCTAAGTACCAGGATTGCTGTTGCTATACTGCTGAGCTTTACCTATGCAAAAGCAATATCAGGGCCCTATGTACAAGTTAGGCATATATTAGGCAGCCTATTTTTCATCGAATACTAAGTTAAGTACAGCTTGGCCATTATTGGGCATTAGCTTCTCACTTGTATCTATAGGAGTACTTACTGGAGTGCAATCAAAGTAATTAAATTTATTCAGTACCTTCTCAATATAATAAGACTGAGAAATTACTATTCTATTACTTTCATGTTTAATCCTAATACCAAAGGATATCATCAGCTTCCCCAAACCTTTATAGGATCCTTAAATCGGCAAAAATTCCTTTATAGGGTCAACCTGAGCTTGGGTCAGTGCCTAAGATCGAACTGTCCATCAACATATAGGGACAAATGGATCGACTCTTTTACCAGATTCATCAAATATTTGATATTTACCAGAATGTTGAATCTTCTAAAGAACTATGAGATTTCTTAAAGGCCAAATATATGGCTGAGGATGCATCAAGTAAGAAGTTCGTTGTTAGTAATTTCACAAATTACAAAGTGACTGATTCAAGACTAGTCTTAGAACAATACAATGAACTTCTTGGTATACTTAGAAGGTTTACACAACATAAGATGAACATGGATGAGGCCATTCAGGTCGCTTATATCATTGACAAACTCTTTCCTTCTTGGAAGGATTTCAAGCACCTTGAATGAAAATTCTCAAGGAGGAGTTAAATCTTGTTGAGTTGGGCAGTCAAATGACACTTTGAAGGAGTCTAGTCCCTCAAGGTGCAGGATAGTGATAAGCCAAAAGGCAACAATGTTGCTGGTACTTCAGTTGTTAATATGGTGGAGCATAACAACTCCTATAGGTACAATGACAACAAGGGTAAATGTTTGCAAAGGTGTTAATATTGGGAACAAATCTAATGGTTCAGGCACAAAGGGTTCGGTGGATGGTTCATCCAACTCACTGAAAGGTCAGAATACGTTTAATAAATTTCTTCAGGTTTAAATGTTACATATGTATCTAAGGCTTACTTTGTGCAGGATGATGATGTGGTAAGGCTTGGGTTTGACTGAGGAGCAACAGTTCATGTGTGTAAAGATAGAAGCTGGTTCAAGACCTATGAGTCGCTGAATGATGGATCTATTCTTCACATGGGAAATGAGTCAACACCTTTGGTGCAAGGACGTGGTTGTATAGATCTTTGGTTTAGTTCTGGAAAGGTTGTTTTGTTGTTTAATGTTTTACATGTTCCTAATATTAAGAAAATTTTAGTTTCAAGTAAATTTTTAAATAATTATGGTTATAAACAAGTGATTGAATCTAATAAATTTGTTCTATCCAAACATTGTATGTTTATTGCTTTTGGTTATCTGAGTAATCAAATGTTCAAGCTTAATATTGTTAATGATAATATTGCTTCAGCCTTCATGTCAACCTCTAAACTTAATGATTCAATCCTATGTCATGCTAGACTGGGCAATGTCCACTTTAAGAGGATGCAAGATATGTCTTAAGGTTTGGGTTAAATCCATACTTTTGACATGGACACTTAAAAGTGTTAAGATTGATGCTGACCAAAATTACTAAGATAACCAATTTGAAAATGTTGATGTGTTGTTTTTTTTTTGTGTGGTGTATATTTTATTGATTCAAGTTTTAAATTTATATTTTGCCGACTAAACCAAAAACAACACTTTAACGAACAGTGTACCCGATCGGTAGTAGTTTTGTGGTAAGTAGGGTGTCGAACACTTGAAGCGAGGTTAAATCTATCAATTTAATTAATATCTTAGTTATCTAATCTATGTTAATTATATCCTATTCTAAACCTGTGTCAGTCCTATATCTGATTCTAATGGAAAAAGGGGGGTTTTTAGCCTAAGTAGACTGCACGGTTTGGCTTGGTGACTTATCATCAATTCAATGCACTTTTACCTACGCAAGGGCCAATTTAACAAAAAGATTAAAGGAGCGGTCGAACAAAATATAAGAAAAACTATTATTAACCATTATTAATCCGATTAGGAATGTTGGTTTGTTTATTAAGTGCAGTTGATTTCTTCTCTCGATGGCGGAGTATCCTTCTTAAGACTTAGGCGTTACATCATCCTAAGACCTTAGACACATGAATTCTTTTTACAATTTAAAGCATCCGCATAATGCATCCTTATTACTTGCTTATAATCTATCTAAGGGATAAAGCAATGGTGTTCTTTTTAACCCTAGCTCATGGAGACTATACCCACTTACAAACTTAATGGTGATTTATACACTACTATGTCTACTTTGCCAACTTTTGATTGGAATCAGACGTATTTGTTGAATTGTCTAGGTTCACCTTCTAGTCAACACAATCAATAAACCATTGGCAATATCCAATTAACTAGTTAAGCCCCAAAGCATATCCTAGACAAATTTTTAGCTGGGACAATATTTGTGTATACTATGGGTTCTAAGATATATATATTACTATTGGGTGCTATACCAGAACTCTAGATTTACTTGGTCGTATACTAGACAAGTTGAATAATAGGTCACATACAAAAGCGCTGTAAACAAGTATAAATTGATAAATATTAACAAGAATTAAACAATATAAATCAAGGAGAACCGAGGATAATACAAATACCAAACATTCGATCTTCATAATAATGGCTCAATACCACGAAGGTATATAGCCTTCAAACATTCATAAAAAAATACTAAAAGCAATTATTTAGACAAGCGTAATACTAACCGGAGTTAAGATTGATACAAAACTAAACGATTACTAAAAGTATTTGGAATTCACGTTGTCTCATATGGAATTGATAGCGTTTCTCGACCTCTTATGCTCTTTTTATCTTTGAAGAAAATCGACTTTTGTGGTGTTTTAGGTATCGAGAATTTGATTTAGCACACTTAAAACCGTTTTTGTGTTTTTCTATTATTACTGTATGGAGTCGGTTTCATTACGCGTATCCCAAGGCATTTAGATACGGCTGTTATTGTGGGTTTCTTGAAGGAGGGACCATGTTTGATATCTTCCAGATATAGTCACATTCTATATTGGTATGTGCTTAATTACACGTAACTTCCCTTTACCTTTAAAAAACAAGCTAAAATACCAAAAAACGGACTTAAAATGTCAATTTTACGCCTTGTTTTGCAATTGTATTGTGCACTAGGATCGTGATAACGAAAGGAAAAGGACGAAAAACAAATCCAAAACGACAAAACCGGACTCGGAATGGAAAAAGACTGTGAAAGGACAAAGCTAAATCGAAGCCCGGAAGTCAATCAAGTCAAAAAGGTCAAAGAGAAAAGTCTACTGGGTCAAAGTCAAAGTCACCCAAAGTTCAAACCCAGAGGCCAAAAAAGACAAAGAAATATAAGTTTAGGGACTGAAATTTTAAACCCTAAAACTTTGTATTTTAAAAGAGAAAAAAGACTCAAGGGCTGATTGGTGCAAAATACTCAAAGTGACAAGTGGGGGGGCAAAACTGCCAAGTCCCCATACTTGTACACCAAAGGGACGAATCTTGAAAAGAGTTATATAACTCTTGGGGACTTGTTTTGCCAAGTCCCCAAAAGTTATATAACCACAAGGACGGTGGGTGCAATGAGACAAGTAACCTAGAGGGACTAACTTTGCCAATCCCCCAAACTATACCCTGTCACCCCCAACCTTTTATAACAACTTTTTTCCCGCCATTTTTAAAACACAAAAACCCAGGACAAATCACGGGTTAACTTCACTCCTTTTACCCTGCAACTCAATTCCCCCATGGATATTCATTTTCCCCCCTCACTCCACCACTTTCCCAGTTACAGAAATATGCCATGTTGCGCAATCTCACAACCCCTAAGCTCATTTCGCGTTCCAAGATTGACTTTTGGAAGAATTAAAGGCCTAAGTAAAAGATTTTTTAAGAGGCTGTGAACCTCTCACACAACAAACACATCCCTTTTATGTGAGTTCAAAGAAGCACAACAGGAGAGAAGGGAAAGAAGACCTAGTTATTTTCATTTTTGCTATAAAAGCCTTGTAAGCCCATTGTGGCAAGGGAGTTAGTTTTTAGTAGTTTTCAGTGAGTTTTTAAAGTAGTTTAAAGTATTTTTAAGTTAATTTTCTTTTATGCATTTGTAATCCTCAGTTTTAATGAAAAATTAAGCTATTTTTACTCAATAAGCTCTCAATAAGCTCATTAGAGCTTATTCTTGTTAATAAGCTCTAAATCAGTTTAAAATTTGTTATAAGCTCTTAATTACTGTTTTCATTTGAATTTAATTCATAAATGTTCAATCGAGGTTGATTTTGGGATGCTTTTTATGGAGAAATATGCTAATATTAAGTTTATTGAGCTTTTTGCTCAAGGGTTAGATGGTAGGGAGCCACTTAGGTGTATTTTTTTTAAGCACTCACTCTTACAAGACGTGGCTTGTGCTGAGACTACATGTTCACAGGGTCTAACTCTTTGAATTTAGAATTTTGTCATTATTAGCTCATTAACATAGTGCTTTATTCTTATGAATTCAATGCTTAACCTGTTGTGTTTAGCTTAGTAGCTTTTATTTGCAATGGTTTTAGCTGTTCTAGTCTAAAATGCACTTAGAATTTCTTCTCACTTTTAATTCTGTCATTTAATTCTTACTAAGCTAGGGAAATAGAGGAAAACTAGCTTATTTTTCTTAATAAGCTATAGATTTAATAGTTCAAATGGCTTACTTAGGTGAAAATTAGGGTGAGTAGATAAAAAGTTTTAGCTTGTTTAGTTTTTAAAACAGTTTCTAAGCTCATTTTAGTTGGGATAAAATTGGTAAAGGGGTGTTTGGCATAAGCTTAAAAACGGGTCAAAATGGTTTTGACTTTGGGTTAAGGTCATTTAGTGAATTTGAGCTTAAGTTTTAAGCTTATTTAAAGCTTTTTCAAAAGTTTCCAAGGTTTTAAAAGTGTTTTCCAAAGTTTTTAAAACCATTTTCATAACTGTGAGATTTTTAAGATCCCACAAGTGCTTATTTGGTTAAGCACTTGTAGGTTTGAGTTTAAGCACAAAAAGAGTGTGTTTTGTGTGTCTAAAAAAGGCTGTCAAAAGCCCTTTGTTCCTTTGACTTTATAAGTCAAAAATCACCAAGTCTCTTTTGTCACAGTTTCTAAAAACCAAAAGAGCTTTTTCATCATCAAAAATAAACAAGTAACAATGATTTTTAAAAGTTGAAAATTGGTGCACAAGCCCCTTTCATAGACCACTCAATCTGTTTGAGCTTGTTTGTGTGTTTAGAGCTTATTTGACAGCTTAAAATAAGCTGTCAAATAAGCCCTTGAGATTTGCCTTAAAGCTCCCCTGGTGCAAAGGGGAGACTTTAGGCTTATTTTTCTCAGCCATCAAGAGCATTTAAGCCCAAGTTTTTGGCTTATTCTAAGAACCTATAAGCTCTTGTATAAGCCCTCAAAATCTCAGACCTTAGTGAGCTTATTTGATGGCTTATTTTCAAGCCTCAACTTGCCTTTTGGCTGTTTTCATATGACTTAGGGGTAGGGACTGCTTGTTTTTCTTTCTAGCTTATTCATAGCTTTTAGTTGTCCAATTCAGATTCTTAGTAGCTTATTAGGTCAGACAATAGCTTTAGTTAGCTTATTTCCTCTTTTTTTAGCTTATTAAGCTCTTTAT
Organism: Tanacetum coccineum; assembly: GCA_026074375.1. Taxonomy (NCBI): domain Eukaryota; kingdom Viridiplantae; phylum Streptophyta; class Magnoliopsida; order Asterales; family Asteraceae; genus Tanacetum; species Tanacetum coccineum. Next base: position 52,806 of record BQNB010014933.1, read on the forward strand.
TGTCCCACATTTCCACCAACAGTACTAACTCCTTAGTTAGTACTGTGGTGGATTTTAAGCCATCTCTTGGGCTTATTGAGCTTATTTTATAAGCTCATTTGTGTTCCTTACAACTTATTTGGTTTGAGCAATAAGCTGAGTTTGCCAATGTTCCTTTCTCTAGCTTATTTGTTCAAGTCTTAAGCATTTTACCCTTTTTTTAAGTCATTTTATGCTCTCTGTCCATTTATGCCTTTTCCCAACTTATTTAGTAAAGCTTTTCCGTTTCTTTTTACTTATTTAGGTTAGTTTAGATCCTTAGCTTTTTTTAGTTATGCTCTGTACGCTAGACTTCACGACCATAGCTACTCCAAAAGGACCCTTCACTTTTTTTTTTCTGCTTATAAGCCTTTTTTAAGCTTCTGCAAGATTAAGCTATTTTTAAGCTTATTTATTGCTTTTCTGCAAAGTTGTTGAGACAAAGTTGCATAAGCCCCACGAGTTACCACTTTTCTTCTTTGAGTTTTTGAAAAAAAAAAAAGGGGGGAAGACATAGGCCCGGGTGAGCTGAGCAAGCTCAGAACACGAGACCATAGACGAACATCCCCTTTTACACACCACACTTACCACTGCGCCCTTGGGTCTTTTTCGTTAAAGACCCAAGGCGTTTATTATTTAAGGGTGTTTAAGCTTATAAGCTTGTTAAGCTGTTCAAGCTTATTTCGGGGCTTATTTCTTTAGCTTATTTTTGTTTCTTATTTTTCGTAGGTCCATTAAAGTGTCTAGTATTTTTAGAAAAATTTTCAGAATTTTTAGTAATCGTTTGATATTTTTTATAATTTAATTTAGATAAAAGTTTATTTAATTCATAAAAAATACAAAAATTATCAAAAAAATATTTTGCTTTTTTAGAAAATTTTCTTTTGTCATCTAGTTTGTAGGAAAAATATAAAAAATTTCGTAGGGTCAATTTTACAACTTTTCATCGTTTAAAGAACGGGTCCGGGTACGGGATTTTGTTTTGACTCGTTTTTGGGTCAAACGAACTCCGTTTTCGGTCTAGTCTTTTTCATTCTTCGTTATTGAATCCCTAGAGTTGGTTTAGAAGCAAAAAATTTCTTCGTAGGTTTATTTTTAAGATTTTAGGTTTCCCCCCTTTTTGTTTGGATTTCTTTTTTTTTTTCGGCTCGTTTTTAGTTTAATTTCGTTATTTCTAGGTTTTTTTTTTTCCTTAAAACGTCTTTTCTTTGTTATATCTAATTGACTTTTTCAACTTCCAACCAATTCCTTCCTTCAAACTCAAATCTTGATCGTATTCGATTTTACCAGTCCAGCCTCGTTGGGGGATTAAAGACCGGGAAAGCCTCTATACTACTACTCGGTTTTATGATTGTTTGATTTTTTCACTTATAATTTATATATTTTATATTTTATTATATACTATATATATTTACAGTGTTGAATTTAACCATCATTTTTTGGCGCGTTCCGGGGAGGTGGGATTACAGTTTATAGTTACGTGGATGATCAAATTGTGTTTGAAAACTGTGAATATTTTTCTTTTATTATAAACATAATAAAGTTACAAAAATATTGTTTATTTCTGTTTAGTATATTTCAGATAATAAACACAAGAAAAAAACCCAGAATAATATAAATCATTGTCCATACAAAAAAAAAGAATAAAAATTCACACAAATTGGTAAAATACCTAAAAATATAATATTCTCAAAATGGGTATTATCATAATAACTTCCGGTGAACTTGTTGGTTCCCAACTAGAACAAAAGATTTAAAAACTTGCCATTTGTGTCTCTTATGACGTACGGCTCACATTGAAAAGTTAAACAAACTATAAAGTGGGTATAAGGAGGGTTGTTCCTTAGGAACACGACCCGAAGGAGAAATAAGCTTCGCGCTCTATTCCTACTGCTCCGCCTACCTGTGAGTTTATCTTTTTGAGAGGCTACCGTTGATAGTAAAGTAGATTATCTGGTTTAAGTGGTCTTATCTCATTGTAGTTTCTTATAACACAATTGTGAAGTAATTCATTGGAAAAACACAAAAAAAAAAAATTAGTGTAAATTTTCTTTTTATATTTCCCTATTTTGTGCATGCGCACTCGGTCTCAAGCCCGTATTTCAGTTCCAGAACCTCCTGTCCGTCAGCCTTCTGTTGAATCATCTAATCTTGAGAAACCTGATAATCCTCCCATAGTTACGATGGCTGATAATCGTACTATGGCGCAATTGCTCGAAGCACCCACCGAGGGTTACGAGGATGCGATAGTTATTCCGGAAATCACCGCGATTAAACGTTGAGGATCAAGCATGGTCTTCTGAAAACTTGTCCTCATGAACAAACAATTTTAGAAATGATAATGAAGACCACATGCTCTCATCAGTTATTTCAACAAGATCATTATTCGATGAAGATTTCCGAAACGTACAATTACGTTCGGTTAATCTTATGCTTTTCAGTTTTCTCTCGAAGGGGCCAGCCCGGTATTTGGCTAGAAAAAGAACCCCCTCGGTCGATTGAAACATGGGATGATCTTGTTTCGAATTTATTAAACAAATTCTTCCATCCCTCTAAAACGACAAATCTCTGAATTTGAAAATCACGAGATTTCAGTAAAAATTTGATGAGTCGTTTTATGAGGGCTTGGAATCGTTTCAATGATCTTTTAAGGGGATGCCCTCACATGGGTTTTCAGATTGCATCAACTCAGATACATTCTATAATGCCTCAACTAAATGATCAAGATTCATTTGAAACTCTGCTGCGGTCCGGTGGTAACTTCTTAGACATATAATGCATCGAGAATGTCTTAAAAAATCATCGTGAGCATGTCTAAGGTTCGTTCAATCAAGAAACACTAAGCTGTTGTAGATTAAATGAGTACAACTCTATCCACCCAAGCTAGTACTCAGTCTGACGTGCTGAACTCAAAGGAAATGGTTATCTCCCTCGGGCCATTATTCTCGATAGAAAGAACCCAAACCCCAGCTTCAGCCCCCAGTATAAGCGGTTTGAACAAAGTTGTGTTAACTTGTGGTGGGAGGTATTCTTATCAAAAAACTGTCCAGCCACTAACAGGCAACATGTACCATGACATTATCCAAGAGATGTGTCCCAGGCCGCTGCGGCAATTTCCAACAAGCTAATGTCTGGTTATCGACCTCGATGGTCTCAAATCAAATTCGAACCTCCTGGTTTTCCTCCCATTAAGAATCCTCTGCAAATAGTCAAACAATTTCAATCGAGGAAATAACTTCAATCAAAACTGAGGAAAACAATTTCAACCCAAGGTCAATTTTATCGACTCCGGTTCATCAACCAGTAGTTAATCAACCAGTAGCTCATCAAGGACATGCTCCTCAGGACACACGGTTGTGTCACAAAAACAGATTTTGAAGATATGTCACAGCCAATGATTGCAGTGTTGAGAAATACATTCAAAACCAAGGTCAAAAACCTGCAATCCCAAATGGCAAATTTGAATTGACATTGCTTTCAAAATTTGTTACTGCTAATACTGCCTTCTAACTTCCGGTTCGGATACTACTTCCTGGGTTAACACTATTACCAACCATAAGGAAGATTTAAAAGGCTTCACTACACGAAGTGGTGTTACCATCCAAGGGACCAAAAAGAGTTAAATCATGATGCGAAGTGTGGACAAAGGGACACGATTTTGAATCTGCTAATATCGGAACACCGAAAAACGTCCAACCTCCTGTTGTTCAAATTCAGACTCGTAATCCAAATCCTGAGCCCAATGTTGCTCCTGTTGTCACTCCTGTTCCTAAAGCATCAATTCCATTGCCATCACGAAGAATCTTGATGAAAGCGCAAGGAAAAAGCTAACGACCAAACGTGAAATTCCTATGAAATCTTTGGAGATTTAAGTTTCGAGATTTAGCTTTACCGTTGCTTGATGCTCAAGCCTAAATTTGCTTCGACCTTATAAACCTTATATTGGAAACAAAGAAAACTTGAAGCGAATTGGCAAGAAGAACTCCTTTGAATGAGAAACTGTTCCTGCGGTCATCCTCAACAAGTTACCAAGAAACTTGAAGACCCTGGCCGGGATTTCTGAATTCCATGTGAATTTTGGGGATATTATTCATGCAACGCATTGGCTTACGGGGATTACTACATGCAACGCATTGGCCGATCTTGGTGCGAGCATTAATCTCATGCCTTATTCTGTATGGAAAAGTCTATCTCTTTCTGAATTGACCCCAACTTGCATGACGCTAGAGCTGGCCGATCGTTCAATCACGGAACCAATCGGTATCGCTGAAGATGTCTTTATAAATGTGGGAAAATTTCAATTTCCAGCTGACTTCGTAGTTGTTGATTTTGAACCAGACCCCCGAGTCCCCTTAATTCTCGGGCGATGTTTCTTAAAAACAAGTCATGCTTTGATAGATGTTTATGGAGGAGAGATTACCCTTCGTGTTGGCAAGGAGGCCATCACATTCAACCTGGACCAGACTTCAAAATACACAGCTGATTACGACCATATGACGGCAAACAAAATCGACGTCATCGAAATGGCTTGTGATGAGTATTCTCAAGAGGTCCTAGGATTTTCAAACGTGATCGCGAGTGGCAATCCCACTCCATATTCTGAGCCTATTGTTTCTACTGCTTCTCCAACTCTCACTCCTTTCGGGGACAGTGACTTTCTCTTATTTGAAGAAGCAGATTCGTTTCTTGCTCTAGAAGATGATCCAACTTCATCTGAAGTTGATCCAACTTATCAGGATCCTGAGGGGGACATCCTGATTCTAGAAGCAATTTTGAACAGTGAACCACCACCCCCCCTCCCAAATCATGAACAATATATGCCTGGAGGTAGGAAAGAACTCAAACTCTGTGAAGCTAAAACCGTTGAATCTTCCGTTAATGAACCTCCCGAGGTTGAACTCAAGGAACTGCCACCCCATCTTGAGTACGCATTTTTGGAAGGTGACGACAAGTTGCCTGTCATTATTGCTAAAGACTTAAAAGATGAGGAAAAGGCAGCCCTTCTGAAGGTTCTTAAGTCCCACAAGCGAGCCATCGCTTGGAAACTCTCCGATATAAAGGGTGTTAGCCCGGAATTTTGTACTCACAAAATTCTAATGGAAGAGGACTATGAACCATCTGTGCAAAGTCAGAGAAGGGTAAACCCAAAAATTCACGATGTTATCAAAAAGGAGGTTGAAAAACTCCTTGACGCTGGATTGATTTACCCCATCTCTGACAGCCCTTGGGTGAGCCCGGTACACTGTGTACCTAAAAAAGGAGGTATGACTGTCATCACAAATGAAGAGAATGAGCTGATTCCTACTCGATTGGTCACGGGATGGCGAGTATGTATTGATTACAGAAAACTTAATGAAGCCACCCGGAAAGACCTACCATACCATTCATGGACCAAAATGCTCGAAAGACTAGAGGAAAACGATTACTACTGTTCCTCGATGGCTTTTGGGTTACTTTCAGCTCCCAAATAACCCAAAAGATCACGAAAAGACAACATTCACATGCCCATACGGAACTTTTGCCTATCGTCGCTGCCTTTTTGGCTATGCATGCTCGGGTAAGTACCAAAGATGTATGATGGAATCTTCCACATATGAATGAAAAACCGATGGAAGTATTATGGATGACTTTTCGGTCTTTGGAGACTCTTTCTCACGTGATAACATTGGAAAGATGTTGAAGCGTCGGTGTGAAGACCAATTTGTCTTTAAATGGGAAAAGAGCCATTTCATGGTAAAGGAAGGCAATTGTTCTCGGACATAAAAATTTCTAAGTCTGGACTTGAGGTTGATGAGTAAAAGTCGAAGTAATAGCTAAACTCCCTCCTCCGACTTTGTCAAAGGGTGTCGTAGTTTCCTTGGGCACGCGGTTTTTACGGGATTCATTCAGGCTTTTCTAAAATTGCCCGTCCTATGACTCATTTTGCTTGGAAAAAAAGGGATCCTTTTTCTTTTCTGAAGGTTGTATCGCTTCCTTGTAAATACATCAAAAGGAAAACTGATGAGGCCTCCGATTTAATTGCTCCGACAGGGACTGCCTTTTGAAACTGCTGTGCGATGCTAGCGATTTCGCAATTGAGGCAGTCCTCGGCATAAGAAAAAACAAGCATTTTCAACCTATACACTATGTAGCATATACTTTGTGAACGAGGCTCAAAACTCATACACTACTACAGAAAAAGAATTACTTGTCGTGGTGTATGCCTTTAGAGAAATTCCGATCATATCTTGTCATGTCCAAAAGCATAGTTGTATACTGACCCACTCTGCCATCAACAGTATTCTTTGCCAAGATGGAATGCTAAGGCAAGACTCATGCGGTGGATCTTATTGCTCCAAGAGTTTGACATTGATATTCGAGACAAAAAAGGAGCTGAAAATCTTGCTGCAGATCATCTTTCAAGACTGGAAAATCCTCACCAAGATAAGTTCGAGAACAAGGAAATAAATGAAGCATTTCCTCTCGAAACCCTTGGATCTATTGCTCTTAAAGATGATAGTACCCCATGGTTTGCCGATTTTGCAAATTACCATGCGGGGAAATTTGTTATCAAGGAGATGACATCCAACAAAAAATCAATTCTTCAGGTTGTCAAGCATTATTTTGGGATGATCCCTTCTGTTTCAAAACAGTGCTGATCTGGTGATAAGACGTTTGTTTCCGGGCAAGAGCTTTAGACCTTCTCAAAGTTGCCAGTGGGAACTATGGGGGACCTATGGTGCCAATTACACAGCAAGAAAAATCTTTGATTCAGGATTCTATTGGCCCACCATCTACAAGGATGCCCATGACTTTGTCACCCGTTGTGACATTTGTCAACGTCAAGGAAAAATTACGCAACGTGATGAGATGCCACAAAACTCCATCCAAGTTTGCGAAATCTTTGACATCTGGGGCATTGATTTTATGGGGCCGTTCCCGTCTTCAAGAGGGAACAAGTACATACTCGTGGCTGTTGACTACTTGTCAAAATGGGTTGAAGCAAAAGCGCTCCCCACCAATGATGCCCGAGTTGTCTGTAAATTTTTGAAAACTCTCTTCTCTCGATTTGGTGCACCCCGAGCTATCATAAGTGATCGCGGAACTCACTTTTGCAATGACCAATTTACAAAGGTCATGCTTAAGTATGGAGTAACTCATCGTCTCTCCACCGCTTATCACCCACAAACAAGTGGGCAAGTTGAGGTGTCAAATCGTGGTTTAAAGCGTATTCTTGAGAGAACCGTGGGAGAAAATCGTGCCTCCTGGTCGGATAAATTAGATGATGCTTTATGGGCCTTCCGCACAGCTTACAAAACACCCATCGGGTGTACTCCATATAAGCTTGTGTACGGGAAGGCATGTCATCTACCGATCGAGCTAGAGCACAAGCCCTTTTTTAAACTTTGGGGGGGCTTTTTGTTTCACATAGCTACTAAAATTTGATGTTCAAACTGTCGGGTGGATCACAGGAAAGTTTCAATTGGAATGAAACTAAATGAACTTCGTGCATCAGGCCTACGAGAACTCTTTGATCTATAAAGAGAAATCAAAAGGATACACGATGCTAGGATCCAAAAACGCGTTTTCAACGTTGGTGATCATGTCCTCCTCTTCAACTATAGCTAAGATTTTCTCGGGTAAATTGAAATTCCCGTTGGAGTGACCATGAACCATTGTCCAAAGTTTTCCTTATGGCACTGTCGAGTTATCTCAAAGCTCCGGCCCAAACTTTTTAAGTGAATGGTCATCGTGTTAAAACACTATTTGGAGGGGACATACAACCGAGGTTGTCCGGATCTCCAAACGTTCCCATGGAACCAATAAATTCGGGGAGGGTCCAGCGTCGGGACCCTAAACACGCGCTTCGTGGGAGGCACCCCATGCTTATCCAGTTATATCTCTTTCATTATGTTAATAGTGTTTTGTGTGAGAGAAGGCTTTCATTTTCCATACCCGTGTTTTTGTCCATGTTTGTGTGCTTTTGTATTGTTATGTCAGGATTTTCCGGATTGTGAAGACTCTCGTAACTTGCAGTATTCCACAAGAGTTTACATCTCAGCTTCATTTAGGGAATTCGTATCCAAAAAAAATCACATAAAAATTTTTTTTTTTTCTAATCGAACAACTTTTATTCTTTTTGGCACACTTATAAACGGCCTTCGATTTACGTAGGTCCCTTTGAACACATCGAGGACGATGTTTCGTTCTAGATGGGGGGGGATCTTCGATTTGATTTTTGCCTGCAGTCGTTGTTATCACGTAATCCCGTTTTACCACCAAATTTTTGCAAAAATACCAAAAAAATGAAAAAAAAAATTTTAAAAATTTTCAAAAATAAAATAAGTGTTTTGTCACAGTTTTGACTTTCCTAATGGGTAGAATGAGAATAATTTTTGACTCGATCGGGCGTGTTAAGCCTATAAGGTCCTCAACTTACCAATGTAGGCTTAGCTTTCACGAATTTCTATTGCTTCGGAATTTTAATAATGTGTAAGAACAAGAAATGTTCGAGTTAATATACAGTTTATGTGTAAAAAAAACTTATATGAGTAACTTGTGGCTTTTTTCATTAGCGCTTAATCCGCCTAATCCTACGTGCTTCAATTCAGTTCAAACTAAAGTCAATCTTGTTTTTCAGAAAAAAGCTTAAATTTGTATATCTGAGTTTTAAAGCGAGATTTTTGTTCTTAAATAATTCGAAAGGTAAAAGTGCCAAAGAAGCATGAATGAAGTATGAATGCAAAAATGCATGTGTATTGAAAGTTTGCCAATGAAGCTTACTTTGATTATTATAACGGAGCAAGTAAAAGATGTGTCGTGATATCCTACTCGCTAACCACGAGGTGGGGGGTTCAAACTAGACATCTTTACTACTAAGGATTTGGTGTGTTGTGAATATCTCACCAGGAAGCGAGGTTAGGTGAGGGTTCAAACTGGACACAAATCCTAGCCATATTAGGAAGGAAGGTGTTGATGTGATTTCCACTACTCTAGGCAACGGGGTGGAGTTTTCAAATAAGAACATCGGTCGTTGGTTGTGATATCCTAATAGGAGCGAGGACCTAGGTAGGGTGTTCAAACTCAACAACTCATTACTAGCTTTTAAGAAAACTTATGATTATTAATGATGACGATGTTGCAAAAAGTTTACAGTTAAAATCTCTTCTTTCAAATCAAGTTTAAAGTCTTAATAAGTTGGTTGCTTAGAGTTCATGATTATTGGACTCACGACTATGAAAATAAGTTGTCTATGGTTGAGTTGAAATGAGTACCACATTTAAACGATATATCATGTTGGGAGTAAAAGTTCACAGTTCATAAGTATGAGTGCTTAGCATCTAGACTTATATTGACAAATGATCTTGTTTAATTGCTTGGTTTGGAACTAGTGAAAAATCGGGGACGATGAATTTATCCGTCAGGACATCCGTAGACTATTCTATGGGCGTTTCTCATTCTATGATCCCAATGTTAATGTAATAAAGGAAGTCAAACAGGAAGTCAAGAAAAGAAAATTCCAAAAATATTAGGGATAGTTAATGTACAAATAAAAAATGGTGAAAATGGGACTCGTCAAAGCTTTTGATTCTTTAGTTTCCCTTGACAAACACTTTGCTACTTTTCAAAGTTATTAGTCGAGGGAGATTGAGATTCTTAGTTTTCGTTAATATGTTTAATCTAGCATTGCGTGAGGACCTGCAACCTTAGTATGGGGGATTTTGGTATGTGCTTTAAAACACATAACTCTTTCACCTTTAAAAACAAGCTAAATAACAAAAAAACGGGACTCTAAAATGCCAAATATATGTTGTTTTGCTAAAATGTGTTGTGCGGAACGAAAACCAAGAAAAGGACGAAAAAAAACAAAGCCAAAAGACAAAATGGGACTCGGAATGGAAAACTGTGAAAGACAAAGCCAAATAAAAGCCGGAAAGTCAATCAAGTCAAAAAGTCAACATGAAAGTCAACTGGTCAAAGTCCAAGTCAACCCCGAAGCCAAAAAGTCAACAAACCAAGAAATATAAGTTTAAGGGTTGAAATTGCCAAACCCTTAAACTTGTATTTATAAGTGAAAAGAGGAAAAGAGAAGACAAGGGCTGATTTTGCAATTTGCTCAAATTAACCAAAGTAGGGGGCAAAATGCCAACCCCTAAAATTGTACACACAAGGTTAGGGGTGGGAAAAAGAGTTAAATAACTCCTTGGGGATTGTTTTGCCAAGTCCCCAAAAGTTATTTAACCACAGAGACGAGGGTGTAATAAAACAATAAACCATTAAGGGACCATTTTTGCCAAATGGTGAAACCTTCACTCTGTTATACACCCCCAATTCTTTTCCCTCGTCTTTTCCTCCCAAACAAATCACGGGTTGTTTAACCGTTTTTTACCCATGAACCTTCAACCCTTGCATGGTAATCAATTTCCCCCTCCTCCACACCCATTCCATGCAAACAAATGTGACCAACTTGGCAATCCCACACCCCCAAGACCTATTTCGACGGCTAGGATGGATTTTGAAGATTGAAGGGCCAAGATTAAAGGTTTAAACCTCTCACAAAACAAACACACCTGTGTTTGTGTGTCTACAAACAAGCACAACAAGAAGAAAGAGAAAGAGAAGACCTAGCTTTAGTTTTGGCTATAAAAGCCTTGTAAGCCCATTGTGGCAAATATTCCAGTTTTAAGCAAGTTTTAATTCAGTTTTTAAGTCGTTTTTATTGTAGTTTAAAGTATTTCTAAGTTAATTTCCCTTATGCAATTGTAATTCTCAGTTTTAATGAAAAATTAAGCTCTTTTTACTCAATAAGCTCTCAATAAGCTCATTAGAGCTTATTCTTTCTAATAAGCTCTAATTCAGCTTAAAATTTGTTATAAGCTCTTTCATATTGTTTTAATTTGAATTCAGCTCATAAACGTCCACTTGAGTGCATTTTGGAAGCTATTTGAAGTAATAAGCTCCCAAGAGCTTATTGAGCTTTTAAGCTCAGGTTTAGAGGCTAAGGAGCCATTAGGACAGGCTTTTTAGGCCACTCACTCAGAAAGAGTGGCCTTGGTTCTGAGACAACAAAATCCAAGGTTTCAATTCTCAATTTCCATTTAGCTTATATTTTTAGCTTTAGACACTAGCTTATTTGCTTTTATTCTTTTCAAACATGTTTGTTTAGGTTTAACATCTAGCTGTTTTTAGTTTTCATTAGGTTAAATTTATGTAATCTTAGTTTATAACTTAAAATTGTCATAATAGTGTAATAAGCTAGCTGAGAAACTAGCTTATTTGTCTTAATAAGCTAGAACTTTTAGTTTTAAAATAGTTTAAATAGGTCAAAATAAGTAGGAGTAGATAAAAGGTTTTTAAAGTTTTAGTTTAAAAATGTATTTTAAACCTATTTTGGCTTGACAGTTTTTGAGTAAAGGGGTGTTTGGCATAAGTTCAAAAACGGGTCAAAATGGTTGTGGGATGGGTTATGGCCATGAGGTTGGCTTTAGCTTAAGTTTTTAAGCAATTTTAAGCTGTTTTTAGAAAGTTTTTAGTTTTAAAATAGTTTTCTAAGGTTTTTAAAACTATGTTCAAAACTGTGAAGTTTTTAAGTAACCCACAAGTGCTTATTTGATTAAGCACTTGTGGTTTGAGTTTAAGCACAAAAAGAGTGTGTCTTTGGTGTCCAAAAAGGGCTGTAAAGAGCCCTTTGTTCCTTTGACTTTATAAGTCAAAACCACCAAGCCTTTTTTCTGTCACAGTTTGTAAAAAACCAAAAGACCATTTTTCAACACCAAAAATAAGCAAGTAAAAATGGTTTTCAAAAACTCAAAATTGGTGCACAAGCCCCTTGGCTATAACACTCAATCTGTTTGAGCTTATTTGTGCTTTTAGAGCTTATTTGACAGCTTAAAATAAGCTGTCAAATAAGCCCTTGGGATTTTCCTTAAAGCTCCCCTGGTGCAAAGGGGGAACTTTAGGCTCACCTTTCTCAGCCATTAAGCACACTTAAACCCAAGTTTTTGGCTTATTTTAAGAGTCTATAAGCTCTTAAATAAGCCCTCAAAGTTTCAGGCCTTAGGAAGCTTGTTAGCTAGCTTATTTTCAAGCCCAAACCTTGCTTTTGGCTGTTTTTGAAGACTTAGGTGTAGAAACTGCTTATTTTCTCTTCTTGGCTTATTTCAGCTTAATTTATAAGTTCAATTGTGTCCCTTTTAGCTTATTTTGTTAGTTTAATAAGCTGTGTTAAGCTTATTCCCCTTCCATTGTGCTTTATGAGCTTTTTAAGCCCAAATTTACACCAACAGTACTAACCCCCAAGTTAGTACTGTTGTGGGTTTAAGCCACATTCTGGCTTATTGAGCTTATTCCATAAGCTCAAATTGTGTCCTGGTAGCTTAACTAGGTTAGCTAGTAAGTTGTCAAGCTTATTTTCCTTTTTCCTAGCTTATTTGCCCAAGTAACTTAGTAAAATTTTAGCTTTTAGGCTTATTTTAGTTTCTGTCACTTAAGCCCCTTTCCACAGCTTATCTAGTTTAGCTTTTCCTTTTCTTTTTAGCTCATTTAGGTTAGTTTAGATCCCTTAGCTTATCTTAGTTCTTGTTCTAGCTTAATTCGACCCTAAGTCCAAAAGGACTTAGCTTTTTTCTAGCTTTAAGTCTTTTTTAGCATTTCTGTCAAGTTTAAGCTTATTTTTAAGCTTATTCTTTGCTTTTCATAAAAAGCTCTAGTTGACAAAGTTGTTAAGCCCCACGAGCTTAACAACTTTGCTTCTTTGAGTTTTCAAAAAAAAATAAAAGGGGAAGACACTTGGTCCGGGTGAGCAAGACTCGAACCCTGGACCAAGCGGTACATCCCCTTTAACTCACACACACTTAACCACTGCGCCCTTGGGTCTTTTTCGTTAAAGACTCAAGGGCAAATATATTTAAGGGGGTTTTGCCCAAATAGGCTAATAAGCTGTTTAGCTTATTTTCGGAGCTTATTGCATAAGCTGTGTGGTGTTTGGTATTTTTCATAGGATTGTTAAGTTGTAAAGTATTTTTAGAAAATTTTTCAGAATTTTTTGTAATCATTTACTATTTTTTATAATTTAATTTAGTTAAAAGTTTGTTTAATTCATAAAAAATACAAAAATTATCAAAAAAATATTTTGCTTTTTTAGAAAATTTTCTTTTACCATCTAGTTTGTAGGAAAATATAAAAGTTTTCGTAGGGTCATTTTTAAACTTTTTCGTTTTAAAGAAACGGGTCGGGTACGGATTTTGTTTTGGACTCGTTTTTGGGGTCAAACGAACTCCGTTTTCGGTCTAGTCTTTTTCATTCTTCGTTATTTGATCCCTAGGAGTAGTTTAGAAGCGTAAATTTCGTCGTAGGCTTATTTTTAAATGATTTTTGGTTGTCCCCTTTTGGTTCGGGATTCGGGCTCACGTTTTCTAGTTTTAATTTCGTAATTTCTAGTTTTTCTTAAACGTTTTAGTCGTTATTATCTAATTTGACTTTTTCAACTTCCCAAACCAATTCCTTCCTTCAAACTCAAATCTTCGATCGTATCAATTTACCATTCCAGCCTCGTTGGGGATTTACGACCCGGGAAAGCTCTATACTACTTCTCGGTATCATTGATTCTGCTTTTAGACTATTCTTACTATATATTTGATATTTTATTATATTATATATATTTTAAGGTATAGTTTGAACGGATCAGTTAGCCTCACTTTTTAGTAAAGTTGGTGTCTTACACGTGAATTAGACTAGCTATAGACCATCTTCTACACGCAGGGACTATTATTGTAAACGAGGTATAGACAGCTTAGTGTTAGGCTATAAATACCCTTCATGACTCTCCATGAGAGGTTGGTTGAATCATTGTGTAACTTTTCTTTTCTCTTTCTAATAAACAGATGGTTCATTCCCTTTCTCTCTCTAACTTTCTCTCACTAGTCACCATGGTGATGGTTGGCTGGTTTTTCGGTCGGCCACCCGACACCATAAGGTCATCAATCTAATAATATACAGGTACTTCAATTGGTATCACGAGCTCAGGTTTATTAGGTTGTTTGTACTTTATGGTCATTGTTGGTTTTGTATGATTTTTTTTCAAAAACATCTGTCCGAGCTTTGTATTGTGTGTTGTGTTCGTAGTTAACAGCTTATTATTTTCGTGGGCTTACTTTCTGGAAAAAGCCACGCAATAGCTTTATGGTGTTGTTGTTGCATGAACATGGTTTCCATCAGCTTTTTTTTACCTTTTTAATAAGTTTTTTTTGGTCTCTTTACTTTTCCAAAACTCATTAAAGCTTATGTGGTTGGAAAAAAATCATGGTCTGTTGGTGTACATTGGGGGTTAAGCAGATTCTGTGGGTTTTGTTGGGTTTAATGATTATTTCATGGCCTCCTTAGGTACTTAAGAGCTTATTTTCTTGGTAAATGGCTTATTTAGTCCTTGTCCAAGCTTATTTAAAGCTTACTGTTATCTCTGCTTATTTCATAGCTTATCTTCTTGGAAAATCAGTTTTTTGAAGCTTATTTTGGGTCCTTGTATGAATGGGTATAAAACAAAACCCAGATCCATAATTTTTGCTTACAAAGACAGGTTTTCTGTTTTTTTGCAAAAAGACATGAAAGTACATAGGCGAATTAAACAACCTCGAAGAGGCGAATTAATCACCTCAAGGAGGCGAATTAATGCACCTGCAAGAGGCGAATTAATCCACATAGAAGAGGCGAATTAATCCACCTACAGAGGCGAATTAATCAAACCTCTTAGGCGAATTAAACAACTAGACCAAACCGAGTCAACTCGGTTATTAGTGAGTTGACTCAGTTGACCCGAGTCAACTCACTGAGTCATGGTCTATGACAGAAATGTAGAAGGAAGAGGACAAACTCGACAGACTCAATCAAACCATCACAACATCAACACATCCTCAACATAAGCATCATATAACCTGCTACAATAATCAAATACAACCTCAGTCAATTACAACACCACCAGCAACAAACCTGTAACACCCCCAAAAATCATACAACGCAGCGGAATACCACATGGGGTGCTACTTCATAATACACAGCGCTAGATACAAGAGAACGACCTCTAAATGTGTCGTTTGTAAAACAATCTCGTTGATTTTCTGAAATCAAAATAATAGTTGGTCCCCTAATTGCATCATCCATGAAAAACTTGAATGTAAGACTCCAATTGCACACAAATAATCCAAGCATTAATTCATCTGAGAAAAAACCTGCTTAAAAGTGTCAACATTAAAGTTGTGCGTTCATAGATTGTTTAAATTTGAATGTAAGTTTTCAAATGAATGTAATTTGTTCCCCTGTTGTCATCACATTACATGTAAAAAATCCCAATGGGGATTTTATAAAGAATGCACGACACATTTTATGTCACCAAAAGTACCAATCTTATCCCAAAGATTTATAAAGAATGCATGACCAATTTAATGTCACCAAAATGTTCCAAGTATGTATTTGTCGGGGGGCCCTGTAGTCCCAACGTGATCCGACATGTTATAACGTTCGTTCCCAGTGATAGCTAGTCACCCGAACGGGGGTTGTCAATCCCGAATAGATCTATTTCATAACATGCGCGCAGACAACATGCTATAACGTTCGTTACCGGCGATAGCTAATCACCCGAACGGGGATCCACACCCGAATAGATCTATTTCATAACATTCGCGCTCACCCTCCAAGTGATTTACAGTTCATGACGCTGTGACGTAGACTTGTATGTACCCATCACAGGTGTCCCCTCCAAGAACACCCGGGCAGTGATTTAAAGAATATATACTCCTGATACCGGTGTCCCCTCCAAGAACACCTAGGCAGTAAAGTAAAAATATGTACTCCCGTTACCGGTGTCCCCTCCAAGAACACCCGGGCAGTAATTTTGTTGTTATCAGTTCAATCAGCCTAAGCTAATCCGTAATCATTTCAAATGTAAAGTATGTATTTGTGACCAACATGAAGTCAAATAATGTTATCCCATAGCGAGCTATGAAATAAGTATGTAAACCAATTTGTATCAATCCTGTAATGCATTGTGTAAACAAGCATGTTCTCACCCCAAAAATATATGTAAAACCAGTAAGACATGGGGCTATAAACTCACCTTGATCAAAGACCACGATCAAATAATCCAAATAAATCACAACCGAATCTGCAACGATCTCGGCCACGACCTATAATTATGTCGTTCTATTATAATACACGTATTAAATACGATCAACGATGCGTACATCGTAACGACGAAATCATACATATTTTTATATGTATACATACATATATACATGTGATGAGAAATCCACTTGCGCGTCTTTAAACCTTAACCCTTAGTATATTTTATGTATATATACTATTTTCCGTCCAATATAACTTATCTCTAATATTTACAGAAAGTTACTATTTTTAGACCTTCCGTTTTTAGAACCGAATAATGATCTTAAAACTATTAATTGAAATAATATATTAACCGACCTTTAGTTTTGACCCGCTATATCTTAATTTTTAAAACAGACAATCCTCGCGGCAAAGTAAAATGTCATTACGAACAACTTTCGTGTTTCGCCGGAAGGCTGAAACGGACTCGAAAGTGCTCAAATCGTTTAATTAATAGATCTGTCAGATTTAATATATTAAAAATAATTTATTTTCTATTAAAGTGTATATTCCGATTTCACTCAAGTTTCTTCGTTATTGGGAGTTAAAAGTCCCGTTTTATGTCTAAACGTCCATAAAATATAATTCATTATATTTTGTAAACCAAAATTGATCTTTTCAAAATCTCGAATCCCGAATCCCATGTTCCGTTTTCTGCTCTTAATTATTCGTTACAAAACGCGCCAAAGTCCGTTTTTAGTTCAAAACTCGTCTAAACTATATCTAGTATCGCTTATACATTATTATCAATCCCGTTTTAAATATTAATATCACATTTTACTTAGACGTCGCAAGTTTAAACAGATTTCATCACATATACATTTTATCGATAATATAAACGAAATAATCGAATACTTTTAAATTAAACGCACCCTTTTTCGGTGTCAACACAATCAAACGCACCCGTTTCGGTGTCACAATATCAAACGCACCCATTTCCGTTGCAAACCAAACCCGACCAAACAACCCGACGCCCCGGCTGTCCCACAACCTAACCCGACACCCCGTCGTCGGTTGTTAACCCACAACCAGACCGCACCCCTCGGTTAACCCACAACCCGACCACACCCTTGGCGGCTGACCCGAAACCCAAACCAACCTAAACCCGACGTTTCCTCCCCCCGGTTGTCCCCGCAGCCAACCCGACCCTTTCCCCGGCTGTCAAACCCAAACAAACGCACCCTTGGTGCTTATGAATAAAACCAAACGCACCTTGTCGGTGCAAAACCAAAACCCAACGCACCTTTTGTGCTAGAAAACCAAACCAGACGCACCCAATGGTGAGGCTGAGACAGCCAAACGCATCCGCTGGTGCTTCCATATAAACCGAACGCACCCCTTGGTGCTGACCCGCGAACCAAACGCACCCTCGAGGTGCGAGACAACCCACCAGACGCACCCTTTGTGGCGCAAGAAAAACCAAACGAACACCCCTTGGTGGTGGTGGTTCATTACCACCGAAACAAAACCACCCTTGGTGGGTGGTGGCTGTCACCGAGACAAACACCCTTGTGGTGCTGTCTCTGCCAAATGCACCCCTGTTTAGGTTAAACACAGCAAAAACAAACACCCCTGTGACGTTAACAACAAAACCAAACGCACCCATTTGTGACGGTGGTGATGTGGTGTTGTTATGACGATGATGATGACGAGTTGATGATGATGATGGTGATGACGGCTAAGACAGCCGGAGGGGGAGGGTGGAAAATGGCGCGTGGCGGCGAGTGGGGTAGTGGGTTGGGTAGATCGGAAGAAGAGGAACACATTTGGTGTTTGTCGGAAAAATCCGCCGGAAAAATTTTCCGGCGGCCGGCGGCTTTTGATTGGTGGCTGACGGTGGCCGGAAAAAGTGGGAGAGGGAGAGAGTGATGGGAGTATGTTTGTGTATATATGAAATGGAAATGAAAATTAAATATATAAACTTTATATATATATTAAGGGAAGTGACAAGTTCAAATAGTTTAGGGTTAAATGTGTAGATTTTTATTATAGTTTTGATACATATCGGTTCGGGACTCGTTTGAATGACTTAACGGATGATTCAACACACGAAACTTGTGCCATTGTTTTCCAAATAATTTTTCCGACAAAAACGAGTATTCATTCGATAGTATTTCCTAAATATTTTCATAACATTTATAAAAACATTCGTTATTTATTTGGTGAACCGGTTACGTCTCGTCCGAAAGTAAAACTAGGAATAAAATTTTAACCCGTATATTCGCGTTTATCAACAAACGCTTTAATTAAAATGCTAAGTGTTTTGTTAAATATTTTTATTTGATAAAACATGATAATTAAATATAATTTAATTATTTTTGTGTTTCTAAAATCTTGCGAGGGCATTTCAGTCACCTTATGACCGTTTTCGGATCTCGGTCAAAACTAAAAAGTTGTCAGGAATGTCGTTTTACATCAAATTGCTTTAGAGTCCGAATAATGAAAACGTGATTTAGCTACTCGTTTTTTATAATTCAACCTAGGAATAACTTATATCTCCTTTAAAATTCCAAAAATTCTCGGATGTTACATTGTACCCTTGGCGGTATTTTCTTCAACGTCTCTATAGCGGTACTATCTTTGCCCAACGGTACTAACTTTGCACTGTCGGTACTAACTTGTGCAAAAAAAATAAACAAGTTTGGTAGTATGCGTTTAATTACACCTAGTTTTCACCATTAAAATCGGACTTAAACGACCAAAAACGCACATAAAATGCCATAAATATGCTTGTTTTTGTGTTTGTACTGTGCAGGTACCGGATATTCACAAAAGGACGAAAAAGCAAGCAAAAACGGACAAAACCAAGCACGGAATGGAAAAGCGTGAAAAGACAAAGTCAAATCGAAGCCAAAGACCAAAAAGTCAAAGTCAAAGTCAACTCCGGAAAAGTCAACGGTCAAACCCGAAGCCGACACCGAAGAATACTTAATGGGCCCACCCGAACCCATCTAATGGACCGGATAAGCCCATTAGTATATATTATGAAGACTTAAAAGCCCAACATTTAACTAAGGCCCATGATCCTTTAAAAAGCCCAAATTTCACACGGCCCAATACCCCATTTCATAAGTTGGGGGACTGATTCTGCCTATCCCCCAAACTTTTTTTTTAACCCACAAGGACCATCAGTGTTATACCTTATATAACCACGAGGGACCAACATTGACAACTTCCCCAAATATTTACACCACAAGGACTTACATTGCTATAACACTTAACAAGTTGAGGGGCTAGTTTTGCCAAACCACAAAACCCCTACCATGTGTCCCCAAAACAGATATTAACCAAATTAAAACCCCTTCCCGCCAAAACCCTAACCCCACCACTGTACATCTTTCCCTACCACACCCTGCAACAACTCGACAAATACATCCCCTTCACCTCTTCCCCAAGCAAACCCCACCCCCACATGGCCTTATGTACACCTTGGCAATCCAAAGGGTTTTGATTGGACAGGGCATGATTAAGGGTTGGAATTAATGGGCTTGATGGCCAAGGCAAATGGAGGGTCTAGATGAAGTCTTTGAAGCTCTCACCAAACAAACACAGGAAATACAAGTTGAAAAGAACTCGGAGCTTATAAAAAGAAGAAAAGACAAAAGATAGAAACCATCTAGTGTGTAGGAGTAGAGTATTGTAATTTTAATGTTTTTCTTTTTAATCTTTTAAAACTTTTAATTATGTCAATTTAAACTTTAAGCTTTGTAATCAACTCTTGTTTTAATGAAATTTAAGTCTTATGCAAAAATTTGTCTTTTATATTTCCTTAAACTGTTCTTGAGTTCTTGCTTAACTGGTTCCTCAATTCTTGTTGAAAAATGTTTAGTTGTGTTAATTTAACTTGATTATAACCTGGTGTTCAAAAGAATTTGGTTCAATACAGTTTTTATAGCTTCAAAAATTTCAAAACCCTCTTAAAGGGGTGTTTGCGTAAAGGACCCAAAATGGGTAAAATAGGGTTAAAGCTATTTTTGTTTCTCAAGTCAGTTTTGTCAAGCCTAAAAACAGTCATTAAGTTACCTTTTATTAGTCTCTTAAGTTTGGAACCAAGTTTTAAGGAGTTGTCTATCATTCCTCTAAATCTATAGTTTTTATCTAATTTTTTTTATATAGCTTATGTCTTGAGATCTTGATTAGGTGTTTTTGGTAATGTTTTCATGCTTATTTTATGCTTAGAATGCAGTAGGATAGGGTAGTTAAGTGTGCATTGTCTTTGTGGTTTTTGTATGCAAAATCTGTCTAGCCTAGTTTAAAGCCTAAAAAGTCATGTTTTTAAATCTAAAAATCAGAGGGTAAACTTGGGATTTAAGTGTTAAAATATGGTTTGCAAATAGTCTAGTAGGTAACCTTTAGCTGTTTTAACTTATTTTGCATTGTAGCCTTATTTTACCAGCTTATTTTTTAGGCTTAAAATAAGCACTTGTCTTTTAAATGGAAAACAAAAAAAGGGTGTCCTAAGGCCAAACTGCCCTTTTTCCAAGACCTTTTCTCTGCTTAGTTGTTTTTCAATATGTCTTATTTTTGATTTTTCTTAAAGCCAGTAGAACTAGTTTTATTCTGTTTCTAAGATTTGAGGGTTAGCTTATTGGTTTGCTTGCTTAATTTTAAGCCTAAAAATGCCCCTTAAGCTATCTTGCTGTTAGTTTAGCCCTTAGGTCCTTACTTGATTATTTGTGATTTTCTTATTGTTTTCTTTACTTATTTTTACTTCTATTTGCTTATTAAGTATAGTGGTCCATCTGTTTTGCTTATTTTAGTTTAGACTTGTGCTTATTTGCTTTAAATAGCCCCTAGCAGTCTTAAGCTTTCAAAGGCAATACTAACTATTAAGTTAGTACTGTTGAATTCATAAGCTCTTTTCCTGCCTTTTTAGCTAGATTCCTTTGCTAATTTTTGCTTCCCTGTGCTTATTAGATTTAGGACTTAGATAATTTTTAGCCTTTTGTTTTCCCTTTAGCTTATTAAGCCACTATAGCCAAAACAGTTTAAGCTCCTAAGCCTAGTGCATTTTTTTGCAAATATATCAACCTTTTCAGCTGATTCCTGACTTATTTATAAGCATTCACAAAAAGTTGTAGTTATAAAATATGCTTAAGCCCAGCTTGTCTTTAAGTTTAAAAAGAAAAATTAAAAAAAAAGTTTTTGAAAAAAGGTGAGGCATGGGATTCGAACCCATGACCTCACCCTTTGTACCAAACAGACATAATAC